>CAKNWU010076434.1:0-11283 GCA_932072015.1 Andricus quercustozae
ATCTTGTAGAAACATTCAGTTGTTTTGTTACAATGTTTTCAAACACAATTTTTTACCTTTAGATATAATATTGATTCTGAATTGTAAAGTTATTTTTAACGGTAATTTTGTCAATTTTTTTACCCGTAAGTTATCAATAATTCAATTATTTTTAATTTGTGGAGAAAAATGAAACCAACAAGGGTGATGAGTGATATTGGATGAGAATTATTTTACAAATTTCATCAAATGATTTCTTTGCGTTTCTGGAGCTTGTAGAAGACTTTTCGTTTAGTTGTTATAAGAATAAAAACATTAAATGTTTTATGAATTATAAAAGGAAAAAGCCGTGGAATTCCATGAAATCTGATATTTCCTGAATTCTTGGAAAATTGATTGAAAAACTTTGAGATTTTTTAAAATCCCGTAAAGTCATTGCAATGCTCGGAAACGTTATTTTTTTCAAACTATTATTATTATTAAAAATTATTATTATTATTATACCATCAAGCCATTTCCCTTTCGGGGTAAGCGTCAATTGCTCGGTTAGAAAGTAGTAGTGTGTGGATGGGTATATAGGTATAGGGTTTCTCGTGTTATTTATTTAAATGACACGTTCGGTCCGCAAAACTGCTTCGACCCAGGTTGCTGAACAATCTCTCTAGCGATCACCCCACGTGGAGAGCCTCACAAAATTGTTATGTGAGGTTCCCCACTTAGGCCCATTAGTATCCAAGGTCTTTGTTTTAGGCGTCATTCACTCTACTCACATTCTTTTTATAAACTATTTGTCGCAATACTTTTCTGTCCCGGCATACTACTCTAGCTTCCTTTACGTCCATGCATTTTTTCATGCAATCTTTTAAAATCCTTTAACAATCCCTTTGAATCTTTTAGAATATCCTAAAACCTTATAGGTCGTATAAAATCCTTCCAAATCTTCCGAAATTCTTTAAATCCGCACAAAAATTGGTTGTATTCCTTAAAATCGTCAACATCCTTGGAAATACCTTCAATTTTAACAAATTTTAGAAGATTCCTTGGCATTCTTGGAAATACCCTTAAATATTTAAAATCCTTTGAAATCTTTTAAAAAAACCTTGAAATTTGTTAAGCATTCAAAAAAAGTTCTAGTTGTGTCTCATATCGTGCTACTGGATGTGTCAAGTGATGCTTTGTCGTATAATTATATTAAACCGTGAATTTAGTTGTGTTGTAAGAAAAAGCTGCGCATTATCTGTCTTCATATCAGTGATACAGGGATACTTCCAAACTAAGGAAATATTTTTCGACTGTCTTATTTGAAAAATATTCTTAAAAATATTAATCTTGTAGACAATAAATAAAAAAAAATGAATTGCCGATAATTTTTGTATTGAGTGAGTGATTTAAGTGCATATTCTGTAAAATCCCGAAGAAAGTAGTCTTAACGAAGAGTTTCAGAAACAGAATGATCTAAGTGCATATTTTATAAGAACATCTGGTGAAGTTTACCAGAATATCTGGTTGACCAGAGCGTTGTATTCCTAAGCTACAAGAAAACTTTATAGTATAGATTTTTGGCTCATCTTGCCAGAAGTTCTGGTTGAATTTACCCGAATTTACCAGAAACTTCTGATACTTTTAACCAGAATTTATAGTAAGGCCATATTTAAAGTAGTCCGGCTACTGGAAAAGCAAGTCAAAGCGATGTCGATTATTTTTTTCTGAACTTTGGAATTAAATCCAAAATTTGGCCAGCATATTTATCAATACATTATGCATTAAATTTTTATGCTAATTAATATAACTACAATATTTGTTAAATAATCATAAAATGTAAATTTAACTTTTGATTTGACACGATTAGAATCAAGATCATTTTTCACGCTCAGCAGTTGGCAGCACATGTCGAGAAAGTAAACTTAACCTGCAATAAACCGGCAACAAAATCAGTAGTTGAAATTTCGCGCACTTTCCGATTGCTGCAGAAGCTGTGCTGCCAACTTTGATCGACGCCACACCGTTCTCGTCATATTTGACCTGAGCATGTTTTGCTAAAATTAAGTTTCGTATTAAAAATTAAATTAAACAGTTTTCCTAACAATATTCAACGTGTTTTAAAGCCAAAATTAACAATTTTTTGAGCCCGCGAAAGCCCTCTCAATAAGATTCCATGTTTTTTGACACGACTTCAAACAGTGATAATTTAAATTTTTAACCTGAAAAGGACCATTATTATAATTGTTCATCTCACCGATCCTATAGCCGGCCTATTTTAAAATTCTATTATGGTTAAAGTTTGTTCACACTTGTTAGTATTTTTGTGTGATTACAATGTACGAAAAATATTAATGATATGAATAATGTATAATAAAAATTATAAAAATGAAATAAGAAACTCTCAAACAAAATTTTTAGGATGAGACCCATATTTTCAGGTTTTTCATTATGCAAATCCTTGTTTAACAACAGTAATATTCTATGATTCAAATACAGAAAAAAACAAAATGTTATCTTTATAGATATTTCAGAGTAATCTTTATCTGCAACAAAAATTACCTTCACGTGTTAAGATTTACCCACCACATGGGAAATGGTTATCATGCCAACTCTATTGAATCTTGTTTTGTTTCGATGCGAAAAAATTCAACTTTATCTACTTGAAAATTACCTGCAACAAAAAGTCACTTCTATTTTTTCTGTGAAACGTATAATATATTGATTTTCTAAAACATAATTTAATTGAGAAAACTTTCTTCATATATTTATTAAATTAGCTTTTGCTTAAATTGATTATATAAAGAAGTCAATGAGTTTCGATAATTAAATTTTGCGGTCATTTTCATAACGCCTGTATACTCTGAAAAAAAATTGACAAGCGATAAGAATTCTTCCTTGGTGTCCAACATTTGTATACATCTTCATTTAAAAATCTGAACCGTGTCAAAAATCCAGTGCAATCTAATCAAGACACCGATTACTATTATGTCCATTGGAGATCCATTTTTCAAATCGTCCTTTTGCCGAAGAGGATTTATCGAAAAGAAACTCCTGTAGCATAAGCCCATAGGTGTCAGAAGAAACGAGATACATGGCATAGCCATTCGAATCTCCAGGTCAATTAACTAAGATGAGAGATATATTAGCATCCCTCTTAAAGGTTCGAGCACTATCTTTCCCAGTTATATTTACGAGATGGTGTCAACTCTGGAGAAGACGTTCTCGCAATCTCTTACGATATATCTCCATGCTTCCGGAAGCTGTCCGTCTCTGTGGACCGTTTCTGACCCGAGAAGTACAAATTCCTTCAGGTGGACCAAGTAGCCTTTCACGGAGAAAGATCTCAGTCAGTAATCGGAGAGAGATGTGAAATATCCGAGAGATCTTCTGCCTCGATAAGGTCCTTCTTAGAGGTGTAAAACGGGAATGACTCCTCACTTCTTTTTCAAATAAAAATTCTTGGTTCCAAGGAAAGGCGTTTTGGGAAAATCATTGTCGCTATTGTCTCCTACCTTTGTGTTTCAGAAGATTTGTAGGTGTTTTCAATAGACGTGTCTTTAAGCTAAAGAGTTTTGGGAGATTCCATCTTGTCATTCAATTCTTTTCTTCTTCTTTGATGCTGAACAAAATAGGTAGTTGAGCGAACTGCGTTGGTCAATTATGGACTATAATAATATTACAATATAATCAATTATGATTGCTCAATATAAAACTCTTTTATTTGGTTAAGTTTTTATCTCTGTCAACAAATCCGCTCAATCCCGATGGCTTTCATTATTAACGATTTTGAATTTAAAGTTGATTAATTTCTAATTATTTTATGTCCGTTCAAATATTAAATTTTGCGCATGCAAATGAAAAATCTTAATCTTCAATAATCATAGTTTGCACTGGTTCAATTTTGAATGTTCAAAAGTAACAATTTTAGCTCCAATTTAAGCTTAGAAGTTTAAAGAATGAATTTGGTCAATTCAGATATGATTTCAGATCTATAACTAGTCTGTCAATAGTGCACAAATATTGATGCGAAAAACTAGTCATATATTCCAATGATTAACTTTTCTTTGTCCAATAAGTGTATGCAATACGTGAAACGAAACGAACATAAAATAAAGGAGAGAGAGAGAAGGACAAGAACAAGAAAAGTGGGGTAGATCTCTGAATGGAGATAGACCTCAAGTCTGGAGTTCAGAAGGATTTTCGACGTTGTGCGCGGGTTTGGGGAGTAATTTGTCGTGCGACCACCTCGGGGAATGTTTAAATGAATTGCTTGAGGGGAGCCTGGCGGGAGGATTTTATCGGCGCGACATCTTGTACGGGAATGCGGGCCCGACAGGAATAAGAGATCCCGAGACTGGAGGATCTCTTCGAAAGCCAAAGGAAAGGAAACTTACCTCCCAGTTGGTTTATTGCTCAATCCGCGCTCTCACTTAATGGATTCGTATCCATTGAACCCTTGTCTTTATCTACAAACTTGTATCGACAAACCCTCCACGACAATTCATACTTCCACATTTAAATTTAGGGTCTTCTTTTTTATTTAAGAGAGGGGTTAAGGGCGAGAGGTGGTCACTAGACCGAGGAGGTGAGAAAAAGTGAGAGGGAGGGGGGATGTATATATGAGAGGGCAGCAGGTTAAAGGGATGAAGGGTAAATACACGAAGAGGATGGAGTAGGATAATAGGTGGAGCTTTTGAGGAAAAGAGAGGATGGGAAAGATCCAGGACTCCAGGAGTCTAAAATGGGTACAGTAGGGTAGATTATCGAGATTTGAAAACGGGAGGTGTGTATAAGAGAGGGGATAAAAAGGCGAGTTAAAAAGCGAGTATAAACGAGGATAAGAGGTAAAGAGAAGTATATGGGAGAGACGAAGATCTGTAAAGAGGAGAATAGTTGAGAGGTAGTAATAGTTGCAGAGTAGATAGATGAATAGGAGACAGATGTAAGAGGGAAGGTCAAGAAACAAGGTGATAAGGTATAAAAAATATAAGGTTGTAAGGATAAAGTCTAGTACATGCGTACAGTGTTTAAGGGCTAAGGAGAGTGGGAAAGTAAGCCAGTGGTCCGCTAGAGCGGTGGAGAAGTGAGGATTTGGAAAGGAAGAGGAATTATCGCTGATGAATGCAAGTAGTATAAGAACAAAGAGGGCGAGGGATGTGTACTAAGGAAATAAGAGGGATAGGTTCAGACAACTAAGGAGGGCTACATATGACAAGAGAAGATATGTAAAGAGGGAGGAAGGATACTTAAAGGAGGAGTATATGGGATATAGTGTGGAGTAGTCAGTAGAAGGACAGATAGTTGGTGAAGAGGTGGGGAGGGGATATATGAGGTTGGGAAAGAGGGACAGGTGTCTAAAAGCTGTTTGAAGAATAAAGTGGAAATGGGAAAAAAGAAGGGTATGGGAGAGAGAGAGGGACGGAACAGAGGGTGAACACTACAAGGGTAGATAGTTCAAGTATTTTAGGGGAAGAGAAGCAAAAGGGTTTAAGAAGACGAGGGACAGTATATAAGAGAGAGTATAAAAGGGCGGGATAAAGGGATGTCATGTGAGGATAAGAGGTAATAAGAAGGAGAGGAGCAGACAGGTATAGATTGATATAAGTGAAAGGGGGAAGTATGTAAAGAGGGATATGGATGGGAAAGAAAGATACGTAAATATGAGTATATGGGTGACTGTTGTGAGGAGGAAGGATTGACAGTTGGAGACGAGGTGCGGAGGGTATATTGGGTTTGGGATTTTATAAGGGGTGAGGGGGGGCGGAAGTGAGGGCCCTGGATCTGAAAAGGAGAAAAGAGGGTTGGTAAAGAGGGATGATGATAGGATCAGGAGGGGGTCTTATTAGGTAAAACGTGGTTGATGACTTCATGATATAAGGGAGTGTGAGGAAGAGAGCGAAATACAAAGAGTCATGGATGAATTCATAAATAAAAGTATTAGTACATTCCTGATGAAACTCACAGGGTCAGAGAATTTCTATCATAAGATCAGCAATCCAGCATCAGAAATCAACAACTCATCCGCCATCAATGTCAAATTAATTAATAAATATTCTCTATTCTAACTGGCTCTATCACAATACAACCCACGTGCGTCGTGCATTTCGCTTCCTAGAAAGCCTCAGGTAACCTGAAAATCATCGATGACTTCGGCATAAGCAGCCTAATAATAAAACTCTCTAATACGATTATCCCACGACTCTGCAGAACGAGATGGACGCTCTAACAGTCAAAGGGCTTTGACTTATGACTTCTGACGCTAAGCTCTATCCCGTTGCCTCGCCGGAAACGCGTAGGGGTCAAGAAACGATACATTAAGAGTCCCCCACGAATTTCATTCATGCGGAAAACCACAGTTTGCAACAATGACGCTACGTTTTCTCTCATCAAGTCTCTATCTCTCTATGTATACGTGTGCTGTGTCTTGAGGCTGAGAAGGTCGAAGGTTAGAGGTTTCAGGAAATAAAATTTGCATTATGCAACGCTTTCGGCCGGACGGGGCAGGAAGACCTTACTGACATATCGCGGTTCGAGAGGAGCCGAAGAGAGCAAAAGAGATAAGCGGTTCACTGTGGAAGGTATATGACGAAGAAGGAGGTTAAGGTGGTGGTCGCAGTGGAAACTGGAAAGGGGTCGCCCACGCACGCGTAGGATAATTGCACGCGCGCGGTACCCCCTTCATCCTCACCAACAAAACATCAAGGATTGGTTTCTGTGTCTACGTATGTTCGCGCTTTTAAATCTGCATGCGTGATCAAGGAAAGGAGTAAGGAGGCAGAGGACTGACAAAGAGAAAAGAAGAAGGAAGGAGAAGGATAGAGAGGACGAAGAAGAGGAAGAAGAGGCCAGAGGTCAGATGCACTCGACGAAGGCAGACGCGACGCCCACCGAAAGACACCCACGCGAAAATCCTCTTCTTGGGCATGTTTTACTACTACTATACTACTATATTACCACTTCGATTCTATTATCATAATGTACTACTATAGAGGAATAGAAAAGAAGGTGGTAGAATCACTAGCGGATCAATTTCGCGTTGAAAATAAAATAGATGAACTGGAGAAGCAACGCAATATCTAAGATTAGTTGAAAATACATTTTTAAATAAATTTTCATATTCAGAACATTTGAAAAATACTTGTTATAAAAAGTGCTTTTTGTAAAATGTAGGGGGAAAACAAAGCATTATTTAAAAATTGATGAAGAGGTGGAGAAACAATCAGTGATAAGTCTTTCAGCACCCGATAGACCGAATCTTAAACATTAACACCTCAAGTCCCTTGTTGGACTTACCATTAAATGATAATCTTTGAGAAAAACCTCTCCATTTTCCTTAGCTTCTCTACAAATATTCTAAATCCTACCTTCTTTCCAAATTAGATTATATCTTGCAATTAAACCCACATCACGATAAATACATAATCCGAATCCAAAATACCAAACAATCATCCAAAATCTAATAATAAATCTTTATCTGCCACTTCTACGATCCTCAATCCCAAAAAAAGTCTTGGGGTCACTAAAAGCCATGTTTGAGATATTATCCCATCGAGCAGCAATTTCGTGGCTTCGCCTCGAGGATATTAGATGATTAGGCACTGACGGAAGCTCGGAAGGAGGTACTGTAGGCCCCTTAATTAAATGACTAATTCATTACATCAATAATTGCGGAATGATTAATTATTCGAGCAATTATCTTACGTGCGTGATTGCACGTGAGCGATGGGTCTGCTGCTACACCAACCAAACGGTTGATTCAAGTCATCAAAATTTCAATTTGTCCGCGACAAGGTTTCGGGGAAGAAATTGACGCAATGCGTCATTCAGCTCGTAACTCAGGCCCTGATTTATTCCCAGCGATGCTGACACTTGAGCGATCTGCAGATTTGAATCGATCCTTGAATAAGCGGTTTCAATAACGATTTCACGGCTGCTGGGGGAAAGGTGGAGATGTAACCGAAAATTATTTCGAAAGCGGCTGCTCGCCGATTTCCCGTAACACCCAGCCCACATGGCCCCCAGGGCATTATTATTAATCGCCTGGCCTAGAAGATCATCTCGCGGAGAGGGTGCGGCCAGACCTTTTGTGAAGGTGTATTCTAATCCGTAAATAGTGGTAATCACTAGCTAATAACGGTAGTGGGTTAAAGATGAAATGGTGCGAAAAAACTGATTCTATAATTGCATTT
Source organism: Andricus quercustozae (assembly GCA_932072015.1). NCBI lineage: Eukaryota > Metazoa > Arthropoda > Insecta > Hymenoptera > Cynipidae > Andricus > Andricus quercustozae. The sequence goes on from CAKNWU010076434.1 coordinate 8,151, forward strand.
AACCTCTTTTCGATGCATTTTCTTTGTGTTTTTTGTAGTTATTGACAAATGCTAGATTAATGCTTGATTAATAAAATTGTCATATGAATAATGAAAGAAAAACTGCAATACCAGATGATCTTCCTACTGATACCCTTAATAATGGCTGGTACTCTCGATGTTCCAGTAACGTTATTATTATTGATAAAATGTTGGAATATTCTGAAAATAGAACAATTGTATTCTATTCTTATATATGTGCATCTGAAACATTGCCTTGCGTTTAAAAACACTTTCAAATCAAGTAAAATAATTTTAAATCGTTCAAAACAATTAAAAAGTTTTCGAATAATCAATGAACAAATATTCAAACATTTTTTTGTGTCAAATTTACGTCATATTTTAGAGTTCACTTAAAGACAGTTTTCACATATGTGTGGAAAATTAAAAGTGAAATATGGCATGTGAAATTATATGTACATAATCGACTCCCAGATTAGAATTAAGTTCAAATCTTAATTTAATTAACTAATTTTGTTAAATATATTTATTATTATTTGGGTTTACATTTAATTTCAATACATTCCACTGAGTTCGATTGAATTCCCATGAATTCCAATTCAAATTCAATTTCTTATAATTCTACTGATTACCATTGAATACCATTTTATTTTATTGAATTCTTCTGGCATCTATTATGGATTTCCATGATGAGTTATATTAAATTTTATTTTATTCTTTTAAATTCTACTGAACTAGATAAAATTCAGTTAAATTTGATTGAATTCCATTAAATTATATTAACTCCCCTAGGTTCAATTGAATTATATCAGATTATATTCATTCTTATTGAATTTAATTTAATTAAATAAATTATTTTTATACACTTAATATCATTCAATTCAATTGGATACTCTCAAGAATACAAAAAGATTCCATTAGTTTCTATTGCACTTTACAAAGCTTAGTTACATTTGATTGAATTCCATTAAAAGCCATTGAATTAAATTGGATTTCATAAATATAATGGCATACCATTGCGTTTTAGTTAATTGGATCGATTTTTATTTACGATATCAATTGACTCATTGCAATTGAGAATTTGAGATCATTGGCATATGAATATCATGGGATTTATTTGGATTCTATTGACTTTTGCGAGTTCTATTGAACTTCATTAAATTCGGTTGAATTCCATTGGATTAGATTGATTCTAATTCAATTTTAATCAATTTTTTATTAAATTCCATTTAACGCTATTTAATTCAATATTTTTAAGAATACCACAGGATTCCATTCGTGTTCATTAAATCAATGGAATTCAATATAGGGGAACATGGGGCAAAATGACGACAGGGGCAAAAAGGGACAATGATTATATCTCCTCTATGGTGTGACGCCATGCACTGAAAATTGTAGGAACTTCATTTTGAGTTGTTTCCGAGATTTCCCATGTCAAATTGTTATAATTTTGTTAATATTTTCCCAAGTTATGAGACGCATGGATCGTTTTTGTGCCCAGTTATAATTTTGACTGATTTCCAACTGTACACAATTAATACAAGTGTTTGTTTAATTAAAATTGCTTCAGTACCATTCCGTTGTGTACTTAATAGCCCTTCTTTTGCTATTTTTGGGAGTCATATTGGAAAAAGTACTTTGGGGGCAGAATTGACAGGGGCAAAACGGGACACCGCGCTAGATGTCTTAGAGCGCACATTGCTTTCGATTTCTGCCGAATGCAGAAATCGAAGGTGCGATTGTTTGTACTGTCACGATTTTTCTATCGAACAGTGGATCCAATGTAGTTCGTGAGACAATTGGGCTCATCAGGATAGACAATAAAACTTGTTACAACAAGTTCTTGTAACTCTACTACTTATTTGTTCAGTCTTCTTTAATTAATTTAATTCGTTATACATTTTATTTGTTATTTAACGAAGCGTCCCGTTTTCCCCGTGTAAGGGGCAAAACGGGACGAAAAACTTGTTTTCAGAAATCAATAAAAAAAAGTAGAACATTGAATTTTTTGAACGCGAAAAAAATGGTTCTAGTACATTATTAATTATTGTTTAAGACACCTATAGTGTTGAATGCGTAACAAAAAGTATTTTAGTATGAGAAAAAAAATCTTAAAGCAAAATCTTCCCGTTTCGCCCCATGTTCCCCTAATTACATTTAATTGAATTTCAGTCAATTCCATTTAATGACATTAATATGAATTGAATCATTGCAATTGAGCAATTAACATAGTTGACTGATGAATATTGAAGGATTCCATTGCATTTTATTAAATTCTGTTAACTTCTATTCAGTCTCACTGAATTGAATCGACTTGGAATTATTTATATTGATTATAATTAAAGTTTATTAAATTTCAGTGAACTCCAGTAAATTCCACATAATGCCATTTAAATTAATTGATATCCATAAATCCACTGGATTCTATTGAATTCCGTCGAGTTCCATTGAATTTCGTCGATTACCATTAAATTCTGGTGAATCCAATTGAATTCCTGCGAATTCTATTCAATTACATTGAATTTCATTCGATCACACTGAATATAATTGATTTAATTGAAATGAATCAAATACTATTTAGTGCCATTCTATTTCTTTTGATGCTTACGAATAATGTTGGATGCTATTCAATAATTCCGGAAAGCTTCATGAAATTCCAATTAATTATATTTAAATCAATTAAATTCCATAGAAATTCATTACATTTCGTTGCATCTAATTAAAATTAATTGAACTGCATTAAATTCAAAATTCCAGTATCTAGTTGAAAATTCATGTGTTTTGTTTAAAATTCCATCTTCTTGGTAGAAATTTAATCTTCGTGGTTGAAAATTGATCTTCGTGGTTGAAAATTGATCTTTTTGCTTGAAAATTCAACCGTTTGTTTGCAAATTTTCCCTCTCTCTTGACTGAAAAATCTTTCTTAATGAAAAATTTAACTCTTCTTGAAAAATCATCTTTTTTGGTTAAATTCAACTGTTTTATATGATATTTTTAAAATCTTTTTTGGGTGATATATCAATTACTGCATTTCTTGTTTAGAATTTATCTTCTTCGAAATCAAAATTTAATTACTGTGTTGAAAGTTAAACGCATTTGTTGAAAATTAATCTTTTGTCGTCGAAGATTCAAA
>CAKNWU010076551.1:0-15857 GCA_932072015.1 Andricus quercustozae
GTGGGAGCAACTGCCATCTAAAAAATACTCCGGCTCTCAGTAGGACCGTGGTAAATCATACTTATAGCCACGTCTCACAACCGTGAGATGGGTGGTCATTACTTGTACCGTATATTTTGGGTGCAGTCTTTGCAGCTCCCTTTTAAGGTCTTAATACCTCTCCTTTTCTTTCTCCTTGGCAGTGATGTTGTATTCGGACGGGGTCGAGAATTCGATCACGAATATAGTTCGTTTCTCGAAGTCTTGGAAAACAATGTCAGGCCTCGAGTGTGCAACGGAGACTCCTGTCCGAAAATCGTAGTTCCAGAAAATTGGGCACTTCTCGTTTTGGATAATTGACTCTATCTCCCTTGGAGCGTTCGGCAGGGCAGGTTCGCGGCCAACACCGTAATAACGACAAAGATGGTAATAAAGCACTCTTAGGGCCGCATTATGTCTGTAGATGTACGTCGTTCCTGCGTGGGTGGGACACCCCGATAGTATGTGTTCCAGGTACTCAGCGTGTGCATGACATGCTCTGGAAATGACACCGTCCTGGCATGCGAAAATAAAAGCCTCTGTACCTGAATTAAGCCCTGATGATCTCTGGAAAGCAAAAGTTTGCTCCTTCGACAAGGACTGTTTCTCTAAATTTCTGTGAAAAATTCCGTGCATTTTCTTGTCTAGCAGCTCTTGATGGAATTTTTGAACTTCTGCTTTCTTCACTTCAGCTTTCAGAAGTGAAGCATCTAGATGAAGTAATGCACTTTCTTCACTTCTGATGTTAAAATGCAGGCCAAGGGTCTCGGCCGCTTGCTCCGCGGCTTTGTAAAGGAACGCTCCTTCACCAATCATCTCGTGGTTCCTGACCATTTTTAGGAGAGGATCTCTGCCATTGGCTACGATGTAAGCTGTACTTAGAACAATTCGGTTATGAAGACACTGGAGATTCAGAAGTCCGCGTCCGCCTTGACGGCGTGAAATGTATAATCGCAGAACCGACGAATTGATATGCAAGCTTTTATGCATATGCATGATCTTACGTGTGGTGACATCAAGGGCCTTAACTCCGTTCTTCGTCCATTAAACCACCCCAAACGAGTAGAGTAGTACCGGGACGGCAAGCATGTTAGTCGCAGATACCTTGTTCAACGCTGACAGATTGGAAGACCAAATCTGTCGAAGAAGATGTTTGTATCTGCTTCGGAGAGACTCCTTTACTGGTGTTACGTCCTGAATGCGGCTTTGAGGTATGCCCAGGTATGTATAGGTCTCTCTAGTGTTAAGATGTCTAATAACACTTATATTCACAACTCAGCTTCCTCGGGAACGCCAACAATCTTTCCGTTCTGCAGATGAATTTTGGCACATTTATCCAATCCAAAGCCCATCCCAATCTCTCCAGCGTACTTCTTGACTATATTTATGGCAGTTTGAAGTTTGCCTTTACCAGAGGCATAGAGCTTCAGGTCATCCATATAAAATACATGAGTGACCTTATGCTCGCGCTGGTTAGTGTCGCCACAGAGGTATCCAGGAGAATTTCGTAGTGCGAGAGATAGAGGCAGAAGTGTGATGCAAAAAAGCAAAGGGCTCATGGTATCGCACTGAAAGACTCCCCTCTGGAAGGCGACGTTGTTTGTTGTAAAACGATAATTTCCAGATGAGATAGTAAATCTAGTTTTTCAAAGAGGCATCAAGCTCTCTATGGATCTCACTATGTGTGGATGCACCTTCAAGCTTTCCAACAGACATATGATAAGTCTATGAGAGGTTGAATCGAAAGCTTTCCGGTAGTCAATCCAGGCCATTGACAGGACGCGTTGATTGGCTGCAGCGTCTTTACAGACACACCTGTCAATTAGCAGGTTTTCTCGACAGCTCGCTACATCTTTTTTCGAGCCACGTTGTTCGTACATCTCACGCCATACAGGCTCAATTCCCCGAACAATCCTGTTGTTTAGGACAGCTGTAAAGATCTTATACATTGTGTTCAAACAAGTTATTGACCTGCAATTTTCTGGGTTGGACATGTTGCCTTTTTTCGGTACGAGTATAGTGCGTCCTAACATCAGCTACTGCGGAGTGGGCGTGTCAGATTTTAAATATGGGGTTAATATGCGAGTCAAATGTCGGTGTGTAGAAGTAAACTTCTTCCACCAGAAGTTCTTGATACAATCTGGTCCAGCACCGGAAAAGTTCTTCGTGCCTCTAAGTGCTTTTTTCACCTCTTCCGCAGTGATTGATGGACATTCCTCCTCAGATTTTATGAGGATGTCGCAAAATTCCTGAAGCGGATGATATTGTCAGTATCTTCTTTCAACTTTAGTGTTTTAGGGATCTTGTATACTTCTCTCCAAAAAGTCTCTACCTCGTTGGGCTTGGTGGGATTTTTGACAGAAACAGGGTGATCACTGAACAGGCGAGATGGGTCTGCGAGAAACTTTTGATTCTCCCTGATCCATCTCTCCCTCTTCTGTATTCTCCACCTTGCGTCAGATTACAGCCGTATTTTTTCGACAATATGCTGCTTGATTATCAGCAGCTTTGAATTGTTTAGTGTGTGATTCAAGATCCTCAGTTCTTGGGCGAACTGTTGAACCCTTTCCGCGAACGGTCTACCAGATGTTATGTAGTCAATCATACATTGAACACGGGACGCATTCTATCTTGCCCATCCAATCTTCTTGTTCAGTTGATGCAAGCGTCTTTTGGTCTTTTGATCCATCGTCGGTTTGAGCCTTCGATTTGAATCAGCCAAAGCTCTCGCAGCACCATAAACTGAGCAATTAATGGTCCAGAGGTCGGACTCTTGCGAGATTTCTCTATGAAGGGAGACAGGAGGAACTTGCATGTTAACGTTCCTTCTTGTCCTGAAATCGTGATCATCTCTCAGAAGGTGCCCGCTTTCCGCGGTTGGTCTTAATGTCGCTTCCTTATCTTCGGCTGCAGCTTTATAAAGCAGCGGTTGGGGAAGCGCTCCGCGTACATATCCATTTTTCCAGAGGTAGGCACGCTGATTTTGCAACTATTGAATCGAAACGTGCTGAAGCTCTGGGTGTTTTTGGCACCACAGAGTATGCATGCGCGCCATAAAGCCTCGTTGAACAGGGATAATGCTGGCATTGTAGCATGAAAGATAAAGGACGCTTTCAGTTTCTGGCGGTGTCTCTGTATAATTGATAGTTAGAGTACCCTTTTGCGCAGCATCGTTTTTCATTATAATTTAATTCGTTTGGTAAATTGTAATTTTCTTTGGCTCCAATTTAGTTAAGAGTTCAGGGAGAGTTTGAATTTTTTTAAGGAATGGTTTATCTTTAGTACTAAGGTATCCCTTTCTGTGATACTTTCTTACTAATGCTATCTTCAATTCTTGACTGGATTTTTCTAGTTCTTTTGAATTTATTTCCAATTATTAGCTGGATTCTCCTAATTCTTCTAATTTGTCACGAATTTTTTGAGGTTTTTCTACTATAAATTCTCTTATCTTAATTAGTGAATCAGCATTCCTTTTTTTTGTACCATTTTTATATTTTGTATTAACAACAATTCGGGAGCGTTTGCATTGTTTTCTGATTCATAACTAATTTGATATTCGAAGAAATCTGAAGAATTAATTCTGTGCTCATTTGTTCGCATGCCATGTTAATCGTTGGTATTCGTAAGAGCGCGTTAGTATTATTTTCCCTTTTTTCATAAATGATTTCATACTCGAATTCCAACAATTTGATTCTCTATCTCATTAATCGACTCGTCGGATCCTTCACACCAAATGGCATTCGATTATATTCGAAATAGCCATCAAGTATGGAAAATGCTTCAGAGATTTTGGATGTTGAGTTCATTTTCCGAGATATCGCCAAATTGATATCCCAGACCGCTGCCACCAATTTGTTGCCCGCGTAACTGAGCGTCAGATAAATTAAAATTTGGGAATCGAAAGTAACGATTCTTCTTCTTCTCGAAAGAAAGATCTCGATTCTGAGTGTATTCAATTGATAATATAAATTATACAGAATTCCTTGTCTAAGCTTAAGCTACATTTCGATTAGCAAACGTTTACGCTCGGTATATTGAATTCTACAGTGGAATCTGCTGACTATTCGAATACTCAGTTGGACTCTAGCCACAAACTTTCACTTACAGTTAGAGTAAATATTGAATTAACTTTACGGCTATATTAATATTTGCTATGACACGTAATTTGGTTGTGGTGTGAACTTATATCAGCTCCTTTGTCAACTATCAAATTTAAGATTAGATATTACTGAGCGTTACTCATACAACATAAGATGGTGCTGCTGTATACCGAAACCATGGAGGGATCCAGGGGAAGGGCGAATAATGCATCGCCCTAGACACATAGCAATGTAATCCATGCAGGAATCACGGTGTAACTACAGTTACTCCGTAAATCATTTCTGGATTCAACTGTTGTGTATTATGTTTCTTTAAATAAAAAATTTTATTTCAATACGTTCCATAAAATAGATCGTTATTTTTAAGTATATGTTTTTCAAATAAGATTATTTGGAATAATACCCATCTCTGTGTTCTACAGCACATTAATGTTTGCCTTCTTATATTATTTTGGATTTTTAAAATCCTTTTTTTATTTACAGGTCCACTAGTGAAATTGATGGCAGCAGCGCTGAAAAGTTCAGGATGGTACGTAAATACCGACTTAAGATGTTGCCACGTTGTCTTTAGTTGCCATGCTATATATTTATTTGGCATGCATGTAAACGTGCTGTTTTTTATGCCAAGTTGTTTTTTATACCGAGAGACTTCAGTGAGTTGAAAACGAAGCTGAAAGCGATTCGACGGCTCGAGATGACGAAAATAATTCAAGCCAAACAAAGTTTACGCGTACGCCCCTTTTTTTATTATTTCCGGCACAGGTAATCTGTTACGAAATTCGCGTTTTAACGTTTCTTTTCGTGAAGTTAACACTACATTTGGCTAACTTCATAACTGTTCTAAAAAGAATTCAAACAGCAGTTTTTATGCACAGTTCGAAGTGCGCATCAAACTAAAACGACTTTACACGAGATAAAGTCTTTTTAGAGCATTTGTGAAGTTATAGACTATGTAAAAGCCACATCATATGCGCATGTCTCGAGTACGATTATGAGCTCATAATGCTCCTAGGAGTATTAAGTATTTTAGTATGACGCCATGCCCCGTTGGTATAATGAATTCATAGCAGAAAAGCACCAGAAATTATCGGTTTGTAGAACACATTCTGACAGCTGTTTTGCAAACCGATTATTTCTGCTACTGTCAGAACTAAAATGAGGCTCATAAAACACGAAAATACTGCTTACGTTACATAAAGTGTTTTATACGAGGGTTTACACGTATTTATAGTATTATTGTAAAATAAAAGCTTCAGATAGAATTTCGTAGCTTAAAACAATTAGGCGAAATTATAAAAAAGTAGGTTACTTTTAAGAGTAGATCATTTGAATTTATTGAAATATGCAAAAAAAACTTTGATCCTAAAATTCTAACTACAGAATTTGCCACAATATTTAACGCAACTAGGAGAAATCTTATTGAGATAATAAAAGGAATAAATGTGACTGATTAGGAAAGCTGATTTGGAGCATTATAACGAACTACCTGACTTTCATATTGAAATTCTGAACAATTTAATGTACTATTCGTCGTTAAAATATTTTTATTTGGAAGTCAGTATGTGATATTTTTTAATTAGGCATGAATTTGTGTGCCTTTCATCTCTATTTTTTCTACTAGAAGCAATGACCTATTCGGGAGTCGAAAGAGGTTAGAAAACGCAATACGAGATTGTTTCTGAAAAACATTAAGAGCAACTATTAATGGATTTAATAGACATTTTTTGAATATAAATAGTTAAATAAATATTTTAGCCTTTCCACATAGTAAATTACTATTCTCAATAATTTACTATAAATTATGTAAAACTGTTGGAAATGTGACTTATTTCACACACGGTACATTATACTAGTAGCCATGACAACGAGAGGCTACCGCCATTTTAGCCGGATCTGTTAACCGCTCTTAGTTGTAAGCTAGTCAAGCTACGAAAGACGTGCTCGGATTCCTTGTGAAATAAATCTATCCTTTATCGTTTATCTCTGCTCTTTTATTCACCTATCTTACAGGTTATGGGCAGCATTGCTTCCACTGCGTTAAAATAGTGTTGTGTCAGAGAAGTTAAGAAGTGTTACAAGTTTAACAAAAAAAGAGTGTACATCTGCCGACATCGAAGGAAAAAGCGCACGCTTGTCTCTCTTCACAATGGCGGACCAGATTGATAGAAATACCGGTAAGTGCAAGTTAAAAACGCTTCCTGGTATTGGTGAGAGTTGGAAGTAAAGTGTTCCTTTTATTAATAAAATAGTGAATCAATTTAACGAACTGCACTAAGAAATATATATGTACATGTAGTGTTTAAAGTATTAGGAGTAAGTGAGAATTTTGAAATATTAAGTGCACGCAATAAAGAAAAGAACGATAACAAATTTTGCATACGTGCTCGTGGCCACGCATGTGTATTAAAATTTCGTTCTCAAAATAGACAAAGTTTATCAAGATGAGTAAAACTCATAATCCTAAAGTAATTAAGTGTAAATAGTTCAAAAAGAGTGAAATTCTAACAAAATTCAACCATCATTTCCGAAGACAGGATTGGAGGGGAGAGGAACAATAGAAGCGGGAAAGAAAACGTGCTCGAGCGCGCTAGTCCGCTCGCTCGCTACTACGTGCGTCAAAGCACGAATACTATAGTACTATGCTGTAGCCCCCATATATGATACTTTCCACCTTAAGATGAGTTCTCTTCACAAGTACAAGTTTTTATAACTGCTCGATATTAATCATATTCAGAATACCTTTGTTTCCCAAATCTCGCTCTCGGGATCTCTGTTCAATTTTTGTTTATCTACTAAGAGAGTATTCAATACTTGGTAAATGTGCCATCAAACTAATGATATCAGCTGATGGAAATGTTAACTTGAGATACAACTAGTGTACATCAAATTATTTTATCATATTTTATTTCGAAATAAATTAAGAAATTTTAGTTAATGGCGCTCATTTAAAGTTAACTAATTAAAAATTCTCTTATACAGAGGGATATGAAATATTCAAAGCCTTTGTGAAAAGCAACGCCGAAGCCTTTCGAATATTCAAAAACCACGAAGACGAGACACTGAAGATTATAATAGAAAACGAGACATTCACTTTTGTTTTGGAGACACCGATTCTCTGTTGGGTTATCGGAATTTGCTCTGGATGTGTTCTTCATTGTAATTTTTGATAACTAAGATTACAGCGTACATACTCTTGTGTTAGGAGTATTTAAACTGTGATCTATTTCGATTTATTTTTGCTTGTGTTCGGTAAAAATAAATCAGAAGCACAGCACAAAGATATCTCATACATTATGATGTTTACAGAAAAGTCACGTATGACTGAAGACGAGTGGTCAGCTTTGTTGCACGTTAAAAATACGAGTTGTGACAAGAACGGCCAGATCGAGGTGTCCTTGTACGAAATCCATCAGAAAGAGAAGGATCAACGTGAAGCCAATATGACTGAAAAATCAGCCAAGAAGCCGACATGTGACCCTCAAATTGAGAGTGCTGATTGCGCTTTAACTAAAAAAAACTACCTGCACCGGTTGATGAGGTCGTAATTAAGAATTCAGGTAAAATAAAATCCACCGAACTCAGAGAAGAGAAATTGTAGGTTGACCTGACGAAATGTAAATATAGTAAATGGGTGAATCGATCCTCTTACAACCGTTCTGAGCTTGAAACGAATGTCCTATTAAATAAAAAATTTGATTTGAGTACAATTAATAAAGACCTGTCAAATCCTAAGACGCGCTGTGAATCTGTAAAAAAGGTGTTATGTTTTACAGTTGGAGATGAGATAAGCGGACACTGTTACAAACTATTAAAGATTGCTGCACCTCTACTTCTAACATCATGAAGAAACAGGCTGATGTTCTAAATACTGCCATGGAAGCAATCAACACCAGGAAAAGAGTGGCGGCCAACATCGACAAAAATGTGACAGAATTGATCGGCATTCATAAAGAAATGGTGGCGAACAGAAAAATGCTAGATCCAAAATGAGAGATTTATCCGCCGCCTGCGAAACAGAAATCAAAAAAACCTCGATCGAAAGAGAAAATCAACACCGAGAGATGCAGCGGCTCCTACAAGAACTCACATAGGGGCTCCGTGCTTACAACAACGATCAGCTAGAAGAAGAAGCATCCGACACTGAGATATATATCGATAGACCTAACTTTACGAATAGAGTTTCCGGTACTGCTTCTCTGCCACAAAATAAAGATGTGAGACAATCTGAAGATAAGGTAACTAATTCAACCCCCAATAATAACGATCAGTCTGTATCTGGGAGAAGCACACAGTCACGAAAGGATTTAATCACGAGTTTAGTTACCTCAACATTGAAAGAAGCGTTTAAAGATTCAATAAATATTCAGGTACTTAATAATAATGATAACTCATCCCGCGTTAAAAGAGAATAAAAACTGCTTAAAAATACTAAATTTGAATATTTTCATGATTTTCTGTCATCGAAATTAAGATTAAACGGTTTACTATATGTAATAAATAAAGACGAGAAAATATATTTTCTCGTAAAAAATTATCCAAGGTTAGTTTTTTATTTGAAATTTTGAAACCTTAAAACTTTAAATTATTTAATTTTCAATATTTTAAACTTTTGCATGGTCTACTATTTAAAAATACTAGAACATTGTGCGTGCTATGCACGCACTAATTACCCTTTCTTTAGAAAAAGAACTTGTTTCATTTTCCAACATTTTGTTATATATTTTACAGGAAAATATTATATTATTTGAGAACGTTGTACATGATTTACAGAAGTTTCCTTAGTATACCGAGAAAATTCCAGAGAATTCAACATGAATGAAAAATTTTTTCACTTACAATTCTTTATTTTGGTGGAAAATTAGTTTTTTTATTGAAAATTTTTTTTTTTTAATTGAAAAATCTACTAATTTTGTTTTAAAAATTTTTTATAGACATTTAATTTAAATCAATTTCTTATCAAGATTCTTTTTCATACAAATTTATTCTTTTTGGTAAAAAATTCATTTGTTTAGTTGAAAATTCATTTTATTTGCTTAAAAACTTATTTCTCTAACTAAAAATTAAACTATTCTATACTTTCTTAAAAATGTATGGTTTTTAGTTGAAAATTCATCCATTTAGTTGAAAATTTATCTTTTTTTTTATAGAAAATGAACCTTTTTGGTTGAAGATGCAACTATTGGGTTCAAAATTCCATTAAAAATAGAAAACTTTTATGGAAAATTCATGTATTTTCTTCAAAATTATTCTTTTTTGGTAGAAAATTAATCTTTTTGGTAGAAATTTTCATTTGTTTAGTTGAAAATTAATTTTTAAATAAAAAATTAATTGTTTTAAATCAATCAGTCAATTTGTTTTTATAGCCATTGCATTTTTTCGGTTGAAAATTCATTCGTTTGGTTGGAAATTTATTTTCTTTGTTTGAAAACTTACTTCTCTAACTCAAAATTAAACTATTCTATTCTGTGTTTAAAATTAATGTTTTTAATTGAAAATTCGTCTTTTTTATATAGAAAATTCATCTTTTTGGTTGAAAATTCATGTTTTTTTGTTGTTGTAAAAAGGGTTTTTTTCAACAAAAAATGTAGCTACTTCATTTTTTGCTAAAAATTGATCTTTTTAAGTTGAAAATTCACTTATTTTGTTAAAAACATTTTCCCTTTTATGAGAAATTCAATTATTTAGTTAGAAAATTCATTTTTATTTTATGATAAATTGAACTTTGTGTTCAAACATCAGTCTTCATGACCTGAAAACTCCACATTTTGGATGAGCATTTTTTTATTGATTGAAGAATCCTTCTTGGTTAAAAATTCAACTCTATTGTTGAAAATTTGTATTTTTTGACGCAAGTCAACAATTTTTTATTGAAAAGTGAAATAGTTTTTGCTGAAAATATCAACTTTTTGTGATATAACAATAACACATTTTGTTGAGAATTAACTTCTTTTCTGTTAAAGATTCATTAGTTTGGATAAGAATTTAACTAATTCGTTGAAAATTCCCTTTTTCTGGATTGGAAATTAGTTACTTTGGCTGAAAATGTGATAATGAAATTTTACATTTATAAATCTTAAATTTTTGTCAGTTCTATTATGCACACAAATGTGACATTCATTCTTCAGTCCCCTTCAACTAAAACACAATTCTTATTTACACGTGTTTGTGTGTGAATTTAGCAACATTTCTTTCTTAGAGTTTTTCGAATTGCCGAATCGGTAATGATCCAATCGGATATGATCCAATATCGCATCGGGGATCTCCCGCCTCGAAGTTCGAAGTCAGTTGTCCAGTGCCGTCCGATGTTTTTTCATCACCCGCATCTTTACACGTCAATTTTTAAAGACATTCTACTTTTATTTAGTAACTTGATAAGTATTATCTACTGAGAGGAAAGGATAGTTCATATTTTTGAATATTTTCTGAAATCCTACATTATCAAACGAAATTTAAAAATCTTAAAGTTTCTATGGGGGGCTTGGCTTTAAACTTCAGCCCTGAGAATGTTGATGTCCCTAGCGATTCTCATTTTACCTTAATGTTGTGTAATTCCTCTCCTAATAAAAGTGAATATCTCTTAAAATATTCTGCAATCCATGCTTTCTTTTAAGTGAATCGTTAATATCACACAAAAGTAATCTTTATATCAGTCATTTAATGAAAATTTACAATACTTCGTGTTATTTTATACTATACTGGTATGAAAATAATACAACCCTTATATCAATTATTGCATATCAGACTTTTCACTTTTGGACTTGAGATTTTACATAACTCTTTTGTATTATTTATGGTTCTTTTTTGTATTAAATCCTAAAATAATTGTAAACTTGATCTAAGTGCAGGAATTTCCTCCATTTTCCGAACTAATTGGGTAAATTTTAATGAGCACATTTTCTCCGTGTGCACATAAGATCTCTATTCATACTTTATGTTCATTTTAATCGCCTTCTTGGTTACTGAACTTCTGCTTCTGCCTCAGGTTGAATCAGGCCATCTGCCTCTGTAAGATGTGTTGGTAGTAGATCATCATGAGGTTGTACAGAAACGTCAATAGCACGATTATGTTGTATTGCTTTACAGGTCGCGTCTTGATCTTGTGGTGCAGGATAAGATCTCTTAGTGCGACTTTCTTTATATGAGGATACTTTGCAGCAAACTTTGTCCTAGATTTGTATACCTTTTCGCTTTTAGTTTTAAACTTCGCGCTTTCGTAATAGAGACGCGTCAATTACTCTTTCAGTGCTGTATTCCAGTTGATGCTCTTCCACGGCATTTCTGTATATATCATCAGTCACGGACGTTTAACCGCCTGATCCACCGAGCTCTATAGACAAAAAATAAGGAAGCTATTTTTTCTTTCAGGCTTAAGATGGTTACAGCCCAATATGTTGAAGGCATTTTTTTAAAGTTAGATTTGAGAATAGTCTGCACGGGGCTGTCCCGGTATATATCATCAGTCATTAACGCATGTTCGTTATGCAGTCAAGTGATATGATAAGAGCAGTACACCTAATTTGACATATTAGGCAAAGCCTTGTTTTTGACCCCACCATCTATGGGCTGGGTTACAGACAAGTGCGTGATGGGGGAACCACAGCTTGAAGTTGCATCCGAACCACCAGAATCTCGGTAAAAGTACATAGAAAAATTTCCAGAAGTAACGACTCAGGGATCGAACACCCGACCTCTAACGTGAACTCCGAGCACCTAACCGCCTGATTCGCCGAGGCTCTCATTATCATTTTTTGAAAACATTTTCACGGGTGAACCCGGTTTTTCATCATCAGCCACGGACTGAATCAAGTCACTCATGAGATGAGGATGTTATAAATTAATTTAATACGATATTGTAAAATCATGTCTTTTGGAATTCGTCTTTTATCACTGTTGTCCTAACACCGCGGCCGCGAGCGTTGAATGTGACATTAATCGCCTCTGGATGCTTTCTTAGAGCTACCAGCTGCCACTCCACTGGTTTTCAGTCTTCTGCTTTTTGATGGTCTAAGAAGTTTCTTACAATGCCTCAGCTCGCTACACTTATAGATCTTGGTTGTATAGGTTTCCTGTAAATTCCGGTTAAATGGACAAGCAACGTCTATGATATAGAGTCTTGCGCCATTTTTCTCATGCATCACGATTTCGGGTCAATTGGCTCAGATATAATGATCCGTCTGGATAGTAACGGCCCAATATAAGATGTAATCTTCGTTTTATAAAACGTGCACTGGAATGTATCTTTAGAAAGGCATCCATTCTGTTAAGAGCCCTAGGTTTAGGGCAAGTTGTTGTATAATGCCCGCCACATCATTATGTCTGTGCGTATATACTCTCTGAGCCATTAAGCGAAATTCATCAAAAATGTGCTCGATGGATTCGTTCGTATCTCTACATAACCGGCACCGGTCAAACACGTTTTGATGTAACACGTACTTGCGTTAATTTCTGGTGCTGGCAACCTTCTCCTGATTCGCGATAGCAAATCCTTTCGTTTCTGGAAACAGGACGCCCTTATTCAGTCAAATATTGGATGTCTGACTAGCCACTTCATGTTGATCTAACGTTTTTATGTGATCGCCGTGGACGGCTTTCTGCTTTAGAAGAACTCCTAGTTGGCTACTCACAAAAAAACAGCATCAAGAATCAGGCACAAATGAAAATAAAACTTTACAAAAGTGACTTGGTGTAGCGACTATAACTGACCTATATCTGTCACGCACGAAGCTCGAACCAATAAAGACAGCGAGCTTGCTTCCCTCGACAGTACGTAGGCTGCCAAATACCTCCCCCCTTGCGCTGGTATTCGAGATGTAGGTCCTGCGCTGTCGTAGTGTCATGGCGAATGGAGGGAGATTCCGGGACCCTTATGTCCAAGAGATGGTGATAGTGGCACTGCGACGAATCCAGGGCGGTGAGATTTGAGTCGCTCCAGGCACAGGATTTAGAATGCGGGAGTGCCATCCACATTCCACCCGCTGTGAACAACCCACGGTTGCGCCTATATCAGTGCGACTTCAATCCCCCTTGCTTGCTCGTCGTTCGTACCGCCGATCCTGGATGGCAAATGATGCTCTAGCGAAACCAATCCTTCTTCTGTTTCCCTCTTGTCCACAAACCTCGGTGAATGAGAAAAAATAAAAACGAAAAACCCAAAAGAATTATCAAGAGTGACTCCTACTCTTTCTCCCTATGAGAAGCCCATGAGAGTGTGGATTATTACGCATGAGTAAAACAATTCAAACGTAACGCAAAAAAATATATAAGTTGGCCCTCGGTCGAGCCTCTTTCCCTCATGAATATTTCCTCCAAGAGAGGAGGAGATATTTACAAATAAATACAAAAAACTACAACACAAAAGTAATTTTCGGGTAAAATCTGCTCTAAAGCGGAAACTCACACTATCGTGTTCAGATCCTAAGGAGTCAAATGAAATAAAAAAGAACAAATGTCTAGTCAAAAGATTATCGTTATGTGTGGACAAAAAGTAAAAAATAAAACAGACATACGCAAACGTGCTGTATCTCCCCTCCTCAGTGCTTCCAACGCTTACTTGACTTCTCTAGGGTCAGTGTTGGAGACAGGGAGTGGGTAAGCGAACCTGATGTCCGACGTCGTCGGACATCAGGTCAATATTCGAATGAAAAAAATGGAATATACCAGTCTTCATGCAGTGGGTGAACAGAACTTAATATTATGAAAGTAGATTAGAACAGAAGTAAAAGAATTGCTACTTAAGACTCTGATTATCGAGTTGCGGATGCCAATTCATAGACTAGGGGTGAGCGTATCCCCATGACGCGGAAAGGACCACCTGCGTTTTTGGCGTTGGTTGCTCATAAGGCCATGAATCCAAGGCAAGCTTGCTTTGAAACTTTTTTAAGCTGGCAAATGTTGCATCCTGTCACATGATTGACTACATCTCTAAAAATTCCGGGCCAATAGTAAGAGAGCACTGCCCTAGCGTATGTTTTTTTTCTACACCCAAGTGCCCTACCTGAGGTTCATCATACAGTTCGGTCTACACTTGTTACTACATCTTGTTCTATAGTAGAATATCGGCGTTCGGCGTCCAATAAGGTACGCCTTGCGAAGGCAATACCTCGTTCCTCTCCCTGATTCACTTGTGTCAAGACCGCGCCTAAGTCATAACTCCTCGCGTCAGTTTGCAACACAAATGGTAGTCTAAAATCTGTAAATGCTAAAATTGGGGCTGACGAGCGTGCCTTTTTAATCACCTCAAACACAGTCGCTTGTTCCTCCCCCCAAGTCCAACGGTTAGTTTTGCGAAATAGGCGAGTTAGGGGTTCAGAAAGTGAAGCAAACCCTTTGATAAAGCGCCGATACCAGCTAGCCATACCTAAAAATCTTCTAAGCTGCCGAATATTGCGCGGTTCAGGGTAATTCTGGACGGGTGATACCCGCTCCGCATGGGGTTGCATCCTGTTCGTTAACTCTCGGAGTTTATGGTTAGCCAGGCACCATATATATTACTTAACACCTTCCTTATCCATTCTAAACGTTCAATCAATTTTATGTTCCACGAGGTGGGTTCGACCATATTTTGGAGTACCGGATGGAATAACCTATGTAAGAAACTTCTGAAGTCGGTCACTTTCGACCTGAGACAATTCTACTAATCAGCAGCAGGTCTTCTGCTCTCTGATCTCATCTTCGTTCATAGAATTTGTATTAACATCCTCATAATGAACAATATGTAAAGGTACTTCATGCTTTAAACCATCTAATTCTATCGGCAGGAATGCCCGCCTTGGAATCTGAGAAGTATTCCCATTGGCTACTCTTCTCATATGAGAGAACTTCCCTTATTTATTCAGTTGCCCTGCTGCCCGTCTGGATCGCCCCTTGTACATCTTGAATTACTCTAGTACTTGCAGCGGCCCCCCTCCCCCTGAAATACAACTAAGAGTTCCATATTTCTGAACCTAGAACGGAATCTAACTGGATCCTCGGCTGGAATGATCCCTACCGGTTCATCATCTTTAGAATTGCTTCCCCATGTTCTATCTGAACGGGACGTTTGCGTTCTTTGAATATATTTCCCCTTTCGGAAAATTACATTATTGATCGATTTCGAAATTGGCTGAGACAAAATAGTAATTGTCGGATGTTGAAAGCGACTCGTATTATCCTTTGATAATTGGGTTCCGTTATCTGTTCCGGGAGCAATCAGGGGCCTTAATCTTTCCTCCCATGTTCGTGCCTCTTTGCATGACATTTGGGGCAATCGCTTTTGAAAATTCCTTCTGCCCGGCATTCACAACAGTATTTACGCTTTTCCTCAGAACACTTAAAATAGGGGATACCTAACTTTTTGCAGTTCCGACATTAGTAATTTCTATACCTTTCTTCTTGGGTGATAGCGCTCGAGTTATTCCCTGTGGGTTGTTCATTCTCGGAGTTTGAATGATCTTTACTAGAACTCGGATATGAATTCCCTTGACTTTATTTTTATCTCTTTCAGTTGTTTTGATAATTTAATAACCACTTACAAGGAGAGGACGCGAGATGGACATCGCCGATTCGACTGGGGCTTTACAGGATGAAAGTACATCAAAAACCAATAGAGCCGTATTTTTTCTTTCGATCTAATGGGCCTTAGTTTCCGAGATATCGCGGTTTGAGTATTTGCGCTCGAGCGCTCGACTCGCCACTGCAGAGCGGTGACCCTGGACTTGGCGCTTACTCACAGTTGGACACTAATTTTGTGATGAACGGAAA
>CAKNWU010076579.1:0-10417 GCA_932072015.1 Andricus quercustozae
AGAGTTTAGACGAAAGCCAATAAATTTTTTATGTGGATAATCTATTAAGAAAATGTGGTCTTCAATGTATCGTCACGGATTTAAATTTTATTGTTTCATTAGAGAAGCGTCACGTGTTACGAAATCTTTGCAATGCCCCTTTACGTGACACTTTGTGACGTTATTATTATTAAGTTTTAATTAATTTTTTAATTATTTAAAATTTAAATATTTTTAGTTTAAATATTTTAGTTCCCTTTCCTTTCAGAGTCACGTATTATGTGGATGGTCCCAATAACTTACTCGAATTCAAAATTCGAAAACACTTTCAACATTAATATTTATTTAATTTCTGCTACATACTTAATTTCTCAATTCTAGAATGTGACTGAATTATATTATTTCATCATAAAAAGGGTGCAAAAATATTTTAAGAATGTAATTCAAAATGCCATAAAAATGATTATTAACAGATATAATTTTTTTCACAACAATTAAATTGTAACGAATTTAGTTTAAATTAAAATTTCGAATACTTTCTTTGCAACTACTTTTGCAAATTGTTTAAACATCTAAGAAACTGAGCAGGTATAAAAATAAACAAAGAAAAAAAGACAAAGGCGAAATAATCGAAATTTGCGTCTGGGATTAATAATATTACATACACGATATATTTTTGTAGTTTAAGTTGTTCCTTCTTTTTTATGATGGCCAAAAAAAAAAAAAATGAAAAAGTTACTTAAAGCCTCTGGAAATGTAAATGTGATGCTGTTTGTTTCACCAAATCGCCCCCTTAACAAATTAAAGAATTTGGTGAAACAACTTTAAAACTATTAAAAAATATTCTCCTGGATTATTGTGACAACTGTGCAAAACAAATAAAATAATTCGAATGATAGAACCACACTGATTAAAAAATCAATTATAAGGCTGTCAAATTATCTCTAAAAAAAAGACGATCGGATTATTCTCTGAAGTCATTGACCTGCTATGAAATTCCTTATTATTTGATTTATCATCGAAACTGCAATAAATGTAGTCTCAAATACGACAATACTGTCTAGACTATAAATTCACGATAAAAATAGACATAAAAATGAGGGTAATAATCATAAAAAATTGGTGCCTGACATAGATGACTTTTCGGAGTAACATCATCGCCCTCAAGTTTTATGACTAACAAATCACAAATTGAAAGAGATTTGGTCGCCTTGTACCAAAATAGGAAAATATTTCTCAAATGTAATTGACATGTAGACATTTTTATAGATTTTGTGGAGTACTTACACAGTATTTACAGGACAATGAAAACGATGCTAGGTAGTGCAAATATAGGGAGTTGCACGCGTCTTGCAAAAGTCTTCACAACGTCGATTGGAAACAAAATCACGAACCGATTTAAGACTGTCAAGCGATTAACAAAGCAATCAAAACTATTTCCGGTGAGAGAACAACGGGACACAAAAAAACACTGTCCTGTTCCAAAAAACGCTGTTTCGATTCACGAACGCTTCGTTCCCACGCAGCGCCACCTGGTAAAAACGTCAAACAGAGTGTATTAGGTTTGCAGGGGTTTTCAGATTGGGTGGGAGAAATCCAAGACGTCTGCATTGGGCTGCATGCCGAGAGCCAAACAATAATACCAATTGCAATTGCATGGGGCCAAACTTTTAATCCAGTATTATGCACTAATAGTGCCGCTCGGTAAATTTGATTTAAACAGTCCGCAAATGTCCCCTGATTATGAATATCAAGGGTGCTTTTTCGAAATCCTGGTCATTTTTTGTTTAATAGCATTGTTATTAACAATTTTATTATTTAATAACAAATTTTTTTTCTAAAATTATATTTGGTAGGCTCATTAAACAATTGAACTTTTGATAATAATTAAGCAAATAATTAAGTGTTAAATTTGGTACTTTTTTGACAACGATATGTACAATTTTTTGTTCTTCTTGGTAAAAGACTTTATTTCCAAGGTCGATGCTATAATTTTTGTTTAACTATTGAGGAAATCACTCTGAGTACAAATACATTTGTTATATTTCAAAAATCTCAGTATTTTTTTGTTAATAACAATTATTATAAACAAATGCGTATATTTGATACAGCTTTCGATTTTAAACGTGACTCTCAAATTAGATGAAAAAGAAAAACTTTGTGCCTTATATATACATTTTTTTTTTAATTCAAACCATTTATTAACTATGGCCTTATAAACAATTAATTGCAAAATAATCTTTGGTCTGCGCCACCTGCAATTTTACAGTTAAGATTTTCGATTTTTTTTTTAGTTATTCATCTGGAAGCTTCTCAATAATCTTTCTGTCTGTCAGTCTCTGAAAAAAATCGTTCTTTTGTTAATAAAAATTGTTATCAACAAGGACCTAGGTTAATAAAACCTGCTCCTTTTATTCGCGTTTACTGAATCACAGACGCGAATCCAGAAAAGTGTTCTGAGTGGGGGGGAGGTCAGAAAATTGTATACGGGTGCTGTGTATAAATATACTATTTAACACATATAATATTATTTTATATATTTTGCAATCTTTCAAATATTAATGAACAATTTTTAATTATTTTTGACATTATACATTTTTGTAATTAACAAATATTTTAATTAAGAGTAATTTTAAGACAGAGAGAAAGATTATTAGAAAGCTAGTAGATGATTAACTAAAAAAATTCAAAATCTTGAGTATAAAATTGCAGGTGGTACAGACCAATGTTTATTTTGTAATTAATTGCTTATAAGGTCCATAGGTAACAAATGGTTTGAATATATAAGAGACGAAGTTTTTCTTTTTTATATAATTTGAGAATCACGTTAAAAAACGAAAGCTATATCAAATATACACATTTGTTCATAAAAATTGTTATTAAAAAAATAAGCATTGAGATTTTTGCAATATAAAAAAAGTATTTGCAAACAGCGTGAATTCCTCAAGAGTTAATCAAAAATTATAGCATCGACCTTGTAAAATAAGTATTTTACTGAGAAGTATAAAAAATTGTACATATGTAGTTATTAAAAAAGTATATTTTAACACTTAAATATTAACAAAAGTTTTAGCTACGTCGAAAAATATCTTATTTCTGCGTGGAGCAAGTGTCCTGAGGATTTACATTTTTTGACGACATTTTTTGCCCAATAGGTGTCGAGATATCCAGACGCAAATGTGTCAATTATAATGCAAATTCAATTGTTCATAACGCTCTAACTGAAAACAGTTAATTCTATGAAACATTTTATTAAACAAAAGTTTTGTTTTTCTATGAGCTTTCTAACTTCAAATTTAGAAGAAAAAAATTATGAATAAATAATATAATTGATAATAAAAATTGTTTGAACAAAAAATGACCAGGATTTCGAGAAAGCACCCTTGATATTCTTAGTCGGAGGACACTTGCCGAATTTTTGAACCAAAAGTACCGAGCGGCACTATTAATGCATACTAATCCATTTTTGTCCCAAATTTTCAAATTACATATATTGTAATCATTTAGGAATTATTTGCTTAGTCGCGAAATAATCTCAGCATACACGTTCTGAAACATTTAGGTAGGAGTTATACAACTTATATTTATGCTAAAAGTTGTAAAGTCAAATATGAGTCATGAATCTCATATACAAGTTCTGGAGCTCTTGACTTTCTGTGATTGAGACTATAATAATTTCAATATTCGTAATTTCGTATATGACCTATTTTC
The DNA here is from genome assembly GCA_932072015.1 of Andricus quercustozae. Taxonomy (NCBI): domain Eukaryota; kingdom Metazoa; phylum Arthropoda; class Insecta; order Hymenoptera; family Cynipidae; genus Andricus; species Andricus quercustozae. Next base: position 3,691 of record CAKNWU010076579.1, read on the forward strand.
AAGATTTTAAAATTTGTATTATCTATTCCCGCAATTTCCTACTGCCATCTAGTGACTAACGAGCGAGTCTGTAATCGCTCGCAAACAAATGACGTGTGAAAATGAAGGAAAAATGATGGAAAAATAGTTTTAGTTTTCTGGTTCTCCTCGCTTTTCTGGCTGAGAAACTTAAAGTGGAAAGAATACCAAGTTTTTAATTTACATTTTGACATTATTACTCGTCATGTTTGGCATCCAATGAAGAACAATGAAAGCCATGTTTACATCCAGTTTTTTTTTACAAAGACAGTTGTGTTAAATCGTCTGCTTGGCATTTGACAGTTCTCTGGAACTTAATAACTTTTATCTAGGCACCTAAATGAATTGTCATGAGCATGGTTGCGCAGAAAATATTAACCTTTGAACCATGATTTGAACGATATAGATAACATCTCTAAAAAGTAAATAAGTTGCACAGCCTGACAACTCGGACAATATTTTTTTCGATAAATTGTGCTGTTTCGTTGGAAGGAATTTAATTTGTGTCAAAAATGAATCAACAGCGATCGAACGCTATTAATTCAAACACTTTTAGAAACTCATCTAACGTCCTAACCAGGTATTTTGAAGTGTAATTTAATAGTTTTCTGTGAAAAACTGTTCCGTATTTTTTTTATTTCGAACATTTGTTGATTTTTTGTGCAGTGGATCTGGGCCACAAATTGTCGGGTCAAACGTTCAACCAATTCCACCTCCAGTACCATCTCGCCGACCGAATTCTTCTTATCCTGGTTATAATAATTACTCAGGGATAGGTTCTTCTTATTTAGGAGGAGGTATAGGAGGCGGATATGGAATGGGAAGTAGTATGGGTTACAGAGGTTATGGGGGTTACGGAGGTTATGGTTCCTTAGGCAGTTATGGATCGTATGGTGGTGGATACGGATCTTATGGGTATTCACCATACAGCGGCGGACAATTTGGAGGTCCTAGTGGAGATGTCGAAAACAGGTTTGTATTTCTCTGAATAATTATATTTTTTCTTCAATTTTGTTTAGACCAGGAGGGCCTGAGTTCCACTCAATTTTGGCCCATTTTTCCTACATTCTTTTATATCTACAGCGTAGATTTCAAAAGATTAACAGGCCTCAGGGTGGCCGCTGGACCGGGAAACCGGGAATTTTTTGAGACCGGCAAAAACCGGGAATAGACAGTGAATTTATTTCTACACCGGGAATTTAAAAATTTTAAATTCAATTGTTAACTTTTTCAAGTATGAAATCATTCAGTTCACAATGTGTAATTCTAAAATCTTTTACCACCAAAATTTTCCATTTTAGGTATGTATTTTAATGGGTACATTTTCAGTTAAACGAATATTAAAATCCTGTTTTGAAGACTTAAACAATAATATATGAATAGAGTTTGAAATTTCAATGAGCTGAGAAAAAACGTTTAACTTGATCAACTGTAAATATAAATTAATTACTGATTTTTGAAATTGAACTGTATTTCGAGTATTTGAAATTAAACAATAATTAATTGATTTTAGAGGACGATTCTAAATCTGTTCAAAATTAAACAATTTACAGATTTTAAAAATAAAAATTGAACTGTTTCAATTCGAAAGCCTTAGTAATTAAACAAATTTAAACGTCCGATTGAAACTTGTCAAACTATGTTCAATTTTAAAATAATTTAAAATTAATAGATTCTGAATCAAATGATTTTATTAAATTTCAAATCCTATACAAACGTTGTTTCAGTCAAAAATATTCCATTTTTATCCCATTAAATTTGAACATTTGTAATGAAGAAAAAGAGCAAATTTGCAATATTTAGCAGTATTTGACTGTTCATTTAAAATGAGCAATTGCAAATGTAATATTTAACGCTAAATTATTTTTAAAAGAATTCTTTGAAAGAGAAAGCCTTGACTCGTCAACATTTCAGAAAGCTAAACTTAAACTTTGAACGTTGCAGCGTTAACTATAATTGTTCTATTTTAAAAAACTTTTTATTTGTTAATGACATTGTTCAATTTTGAGGTATATAATAGTTAAACAATTATTGATTTAGAAAAAATTCGAGTAAGTTGAAGAGATATTTACAAAAGATTTCAAAACATTTAAAACAAAGTATAGATTTTTGAAAATTTCGAATTAAAATTTTCAAGCCTTTTAAGGATTTTGAAAGGTTTTAATATGATAAAAAAATTTTCTTAAGATTCCTGTGAAATTTTTTTATGAATTTTTATTTTGAAAAATTAATTTTAACAGAATATTTAAAAAGAATTGTAAAAAAAGAATTTTTACGATGCAGTATTTATTTAAAGTTTTGAGAAAAATTTTAATCATTTAAAATTATATTTAGAAGTTTTGAAAAAAATAATTAATAATATGTCAAGATTCCAAAAAGTGTAAAATGTAATGTAGATTTTTGAAGATTTTGAAAGAAAATTTTGACGCTACTGAAGGATTTTAAAAGGATTCAAGATAAAACACAAATTTTCTAAAGATTCCTGGAAAAATTTAAAGTGATTTTTTGTTTAATTTTTAAGAGAATATTTAAGATTATTTCAAAACAAAGTTTAATATAAATAACAATTGAAAAATTATTATTTTGTAACGACTCGAAATTAAAATAATTTAACTTCTAATTGAAAAGTGTTTGATTTAAAAAACACGTGTAATCTTTCAATTTTTAATGTTTCCAGATTAAATTTGCGTAGCATGATATAATTTATAAAATTGATTAATTTGTCGAGTCATTCTTCAATTTAGAACATTTGAAGTATTATCGTGGATTTATATTTTTTGAATCTTTGAACTGTACAATTTATAAAAGTTAAAAATTCCTAATTTTGTAGTTTAGCGGCATTTAATTTTAAAAGCTTCCATTTTATATATGTAAATTATTGAGCGTTTGAATTAACAAATTGTTAGGTTTTCATTTTTAAAGTTTCAAATTCAAAAGGCTTTTACTTTGAATGTGTTACTTTTGAAGTTCAGTTTTGAATCTAAATTTCAATCACCGTGAAAAATGTTTCCGAACCGGGAAATGACCGGGCATTATTTTCCTCGATTAAAACGGCCACCCTGAGGGCTGTTACAGAGTAATTCACGTGGAAAAAGTGACTACTGTGATCTACTTAAAAATTATAATTTAATTACGCATTTATTTTTTGGCTTGCATTTACAAGATTAGATGAGATATCAATATAAAGAAACAAAAGACTCACATTCTTGGATCATTTTGTTGCATATCAAATTTATACTTTCAGATTTAAAGTAGGAACTAGAAAACCACAAAATTATTATAGATTCCATGCATAAATTAGCTATGTTTTCTTCTTTTTTTTTCAGAAAGAATCTAAAATGGGGTGGAGAAAAGTCACTGTAGCGACTTTTCCAAAAATGTTTCTCACGTGACTGTGTGGCAGCCTAGAAGATGAATTAAAATGGATCTTTCTTATTTCAGATTCGTGCAATACGCAGAAGAAAGCACCAGGCCAGCTTTTCAGTCGATAGAGGCGATGGTACACACATTTTCTTCGGTCACAATGATGTTAGAATCAACATTTTTCGCAATGACAAGTTCCTTCAGAGCAATCTTAGGCGTCGCTGATAACATGGGCAAATTACGAGCAATGTTTGGTCAAGTTTTAAGCAGTTTTGCTTTAGTTCGTTTTTTAAAATGGCTGTATTGGAGGGCAAAATACTTGCTTGGTAAGTTCAATAAATATTTTTTTCCTTAATTTTTTAATCTAAACATTAATTTTTCTTTAATGCAAATATTTTCTCGTTCAGGCTTGCGGGGCCAAGATCCTAACAATGAATCCGCGTGGGAACAAACTGTATCCGAAGTAATGAGTGGAACTGGAACTGAAACTAGACCTTCTACTTGGCCCATTTTCATGTTCCTAAGCTTGCTAGTCGCTGCTCCATATTTAGTTCACAAATTAGTCAATAGCGCCCAAAATCCGAATGTTCAAGGTAAACCATGTTTTTTGAATCTAGAGAATTTATATTTTTGAATTTATATTATTTATCCTCTAGCATTTTTAAGACAAGGGCAGGGCTCACAAAAAATTCAGTGAAGCTTTCCAGAAACGGGCAATCAAGGTTGGGAATATTGTATTGAGAGGCTGTGGCAAGGTTCGTTCAAGGAAGAAAAAGTGTGCTTGTGAAGGAATATTGCACGGTAAGGTTCAGGGCAGTTTGGAAGATTTCTATAACTTAATTTGGTGCACAGTAGTTTTGTGGGGCACCTACGGCTGCGCAGTAGTTTGTTTTGCCCTCCTGAATATCTCCGGGCATACGTACCATGATTATTTCCCATATTTACAACAACAAATTAAATTTTTATTTTTTTTTTTACTTAAAATTTCTTTTGGCTATGGAAAATAATCATGGTGCGTATATCAGGAGATGTTCAGGATAGTAAAAAAAACTACTGCGCAGCTCTAGGTGCCATATAATTCCACTGCGGATCGAATTAAGTTATATAAATCTTCCAAAGTGTCCTGAATCTTACCGTGTAATATTCTCTGACAAGGGAACAATTTTTTGGTTGAATGAACCTTGCCCCAAGGGACCGTACTTAAATTAATTTATAAAAGATTCTAGGTGAATAATGTTACAAGTTTAATATTTTGGTATAATAATATTAATTGTCAGGGAAAATGAAAAATTGGTCAGGGAAAAATTAGGCAATTTTTAATATGAAGTTTTGCGGTAACCCTGATATAATATTCTTGTTAGTAATGTATTCGCCTTTTATTTGTGTTTCTTTTTTTTTGCAGTTGCTTCCTCCTGAAGATTATATTTTTAGTTAGAAATTTTATTGTTAGTTAAAGTTAAACAATTTTGTTAAAAAGTCATCCTTTTTGGTTGAAAATTCAACTGTTTTGTTGAAAATTAAACTTTTTTCGTAGAAAATTTACTTGTTGAATAAAATTCTTAGTTTAGTCTGGAAAAGTTATACTGAAATCTTTTTTGGATGAAAATTCAACTATTTTTTTGTTAGAAAATTTGTCTTTTGAATTTAAAAATTCATTTATTCTAGTAGAAATTACATTTTTCTTTGATAAAAATGCAATAGTTTGGTTGAAAATGCAATAGTTTTGTTAACTGAAATCTTTTTTGGATGAAAATTCAACTCTTTTTTTTTAATTTGTCTTTGATTTAATAATTCACCTGCTTTAGTAGAAATTTAATCTTTCTTGGATAAAAATGCAACTGCAGTGAAGTCTCGCCTATTTCCCCGACCTTGAAACGAAACGATTCTTTTATTTCCACGCTGGAGGGGGCCCCACCTTTACCTCGAGTGGGCAGGGTATTTGGGTCAAGCGACGTTCTTTGTCTGCCCCGTTCTTGTATCGATGCGCCGCATGTACGCAACTTTTTCAACCGAAAAGCGCGGGTAGATTTGAAATCAATAAATACTATCAATAATAATACAAATAAATACACCCGAAATTCCTAGATCTGCTGGCCCACTCAATTTCTCAGCTCAAGGGTCGAGGGTTGGTTACGACTCTTGCATGAAAAACACCAGCACCGTATGGACAAAGGCACAGTACGAGGAAACCAAAAGCCGAAAATGAACAATATTATGTATTCCAATTTGGAATGTTTCGGACGGGCCTCGATTTGCTCAGTTGAAAAAGTCACGGTCCGTTGGCCTGTATGCATCTATCGGTGTTTTTCGAGTGTCTTTCAAGTGTTTTTGTTGGCATACGACAATTTGCCAACTAACAATCAATATAATAGAATGAAAAATCGACGCAAATATTTCACGTAATAGTGAGTTTTGCAGCATGACGTACCGCGACAATATGCAAGACTAGGTGGAGGAAATAAACGTAAAGGCAAGTTATAAAGGTCTGAATTTACGAAAATATATGACAGGAAAAAAATGACAGGCCTGTCATTTTTTCCCTGTAGTTTTTTCGCGACCCCAGGAAAAACGACAGCCGAAAATGACTGGCCATAATTTATAATAATATCGTCTAAACATTGTAAATTATCGACGACTTGCAGACTTATTAGTGAACTATTTGAACTTTCCTGTAAAGCTTAAAAAATCATTATTAAAAGAAAACCATTATGGGAATTTTCATGATGAAAAACCTTTTTGTAGCCTGTGTCCAATGCCGAATTCTCTTCCAACAGATCAATTGTGGAACGTGTTCGATTTGCTATTTTAAAGTCTTCTTATTCGTACAAAGCGCTAAACTTGAGTACCACGGGCAACAATTTCGGACTATTTTCAACTTGCAATTCCATGATCCAACAAAGTATGGTCTCGCCACGCGCATCTAAAAAAAAGTGAACCAATCAAATGGTCCGCAGGTTGCGCATGATAAGACCATTCTTTGTTGGATCATGCAGTTGGGAGCACGCACTGAGCTTGTCAAGTGAATGAAGAAAGTTGATAATAGTCCAAAATTGTTGCCGTGGTATTCAAGATTAGCGCTTTGTAAGGATAAGAAGGCTTCAAAGTGGCAAATCGAACACATTCCATATTTGATGTGTTGGATGAGAATTCGGCATTGGTCACAGGCTACAAAAAGGTGTTTCATCATGAAATTTCCCATAATGGTTTTCTTTTACTAATGATTTTTTAAGCTTTACAGGAAAGTTAAAATGGTTCACTAATAAATCTGCAAGTCGTCGATAATTTATAATGTTCAGACGATATTATTATAAATTATGGTCATTTTCCTGTGGTCGCGAAAAAACGA
>CAKNWU010076585.1:0-13727 GCA_932072015.1 Andricus quercustozae
TTTTTCTTGTGGAATTTGCAAACAATTATTGAGCTGAAACTCATTGTTAACATAGTTGCGCAATCTCTGACAAGACAAGTGAATTGGAAATTTTTGTTCTCGGATTTTTATGAATAACGCCCAGAAATTTGTTCGAATCCACACAAAAAATTCATTAAAAAAATGATATTTAGAGGTGGCTCAAACCCCATGAAGTTTAGTACGTATTTCCTATAAGAAAACAAGACGTTTTTGTAAATGTTATTCAGAATCCTCAATATTAACTGAATCGAGTTGAAACTCAGAATTTCACTTGACAATTAGCCATAAAATACGAATAAAATATTATTTTTCAAATATCACCACCATAAGTCTGTTTCATAGGGTCTCAAAAGAACTCCATAAGTAAAAAAATGAGTTTGGCGAGTTTTTCGCGTTAATTGTGATTTTTTTTGCGGTTTTTAAAATGAAAATTGTTTTTCATACATAAAACGCTACATTATATTGGTAATTAGAAGTTTACATAAATTGTTTAAACAATGTATTGTTTTTATCAATTTTCGCTTAGAATGGAGATAGAATGTCGCGCTTTTTTCCCAAATTTTTCACTTTTTGTCCAATTTTCAATTAGACAGTATTATTAATTAGAGTAATTATGGTTTACAAACATAATGTTTTAAAGAATTCATTATTATTGTTTATAATATTATCTTTGAATAATGCTGGAATATGTGGTTTTTTCTGAAATTTTCAACTTTTTGTTCACTTTTTACTTGGAGTGAGTTAATATTTAATTTAATATAGCAAAAATAATTGTTTAAACAATTTATTATTATTTTTAATAATATTCTCTTTGCTTAGTGGTAGAAAGTTGCGATTCTTTCTGAAATTTTTAAATATTTGTCTATTTTTCACATGGTGTGAATGATTAATTATTTAAGTTGAAAAAAAGTAATTGTTTAAACAAGTTATTATTGTTATTAACTATCTTCATCTATATTAATGCCAGACAGTTGCGGTTTTTTTGTTGAAATTTTCAACTTTTTGTCCACTTTTCACTTAGCGAGGTAAAAATTAATGTAACTTAAGAAAAATAGTTCTTTAAACAATTAATTATTGTTTATAAACATTTTCTCTTAGATAAGTTGGAGAGAAACATATTTTACACAATCTATTTTTCGTGAATAAATATATATTTTGCTGGAGGGGGCTGATATCAAAATAGGTTCAATTCTAAATTTTTCTATCACGCTTTGCAATAAACTTCTTATTGTAATTTAAAACAAAATTTGTACAAGTAATTTACACACCTAGTTCTCCAACCTACTGCCAATTATTCCATTCTTTGTTTTTGTTTCTTGTGCAAGATAGCTTTTTTGTTTAAATTAATTTTTTTAAATATTCGGAAAAGAAAAAAAATTCATTTGAAAATGTAAAATACTATTTAAAAATGATTCTGGTTGACGTTAACTTCTTATATGTTCATAAGTAAAAAGTCGAAACAAAACTAAAGATTTCAGAAAAAAGCAATTTTCTAGCGCACTCTAAGAGAATATGCTTATAAACAATATTAGATTTTTTAAATAAGCATGTTTGTTGGCTTGCACTAATTAATACCTCACTAAGTGAAAAGTGGACAAAAAGTACAGAAAAAACCGCAAATTTTTAGCACTTATCTAAGAAAATATAGTTATAAATAATTATAAATTGTTTAAACAACTATATTTTTTAACTTCCATTATCATTACTTTACTAAGTAAAAAGTGGGTGATAAGTTAAACATTTCAGAAGAAACCGCAACTATATTGAGTTTCAACTCGATTCAGCTAATATTGTGGATTCTGAATAAAATTTACAGAAATGTCTTCTTTTCTTATGGGAAATATGTGTTCATAAAAATTCGAAAAAACAGTTGATGAAGTTAAAAAATAAAGTTTAAGTCATGGAAAATAGCTAGATAATTAATTCTTTCATTGAATTTGTTTAAATAATCATCAATTTTAATTATTGGTAATACGGAATCGTTGATAAATAATTGGCTATTAATTATTCCTCAAAGAAAAGCGGAATTTTTTGTTTATAAATAGGGATATATTTCGCAACTGTACGCACTCAAAAAATCAAAGTTGTCTGCCCTAAGTCAAACTTGGTCAAAGTGTTGGGATCTTGGATAGTAGTTTATTCGGAAGAAATGCTATCATTTGGATAATTATATACGGAGTGGGAGGGGGTACATTTTTTGGGGATTTTCGTCGATATTGCCTATTTTTGCGAGTTTTAATTCGTCTATTTGGTAATAGGAAAATTTCTTTCAGGACATTTTTGATAGGTTTTTGTATGCTCTTTCCATTTATCACAAACATTTTTTGAAAAAAATAATATTTGGCCTTCAAAAATGAAAGCCAAAAACAAATTTGATTTGTTTTGGTAAAACGTATATTTTGTCATCTTATTATTTCAAATGAAAGTTCAAGTTCCTGCCTTTAAGAGCTTTGAGGTTAACTAGTGGATATTTTTATTTTTATTTCTAAAAATAAGCAATGAGCGGTTTTTTTCGACAAGTTGACTTATTCCATAGAAGGACACTTTTTTTTTAATTTTCCTTTTCCTGGAAAGGAAGTTTTGAATTTTTTATGAGCCTTATGATTAAAAAATAAAATTTAATTTTTTATTGATAAAAAGAATAGTTTAGAACATTGGTGCACGTGCGCATGCGTCATCGGGTATACCGAAGCATTAAAAACTTATTTCCGACAGTAAACAGTTAAATTGCAGGCTAAAATGGGTTAGACCACGCGCTACGAGCAAAAAAGAGTTAAGTCTTTAACTAGTGCTTGCCCGCAGCGCGTGGGCTAATACGTTCTTCCGCTGAGAAATAATCAACCCACTTTTGCTCCGACTCTTTTTTTAGTCCGCTTTTTCTATCAGCCCGCATGTATTTTGTTAACAATTCATATTTTTGCGGAAAATAAATTTTTGGTGAAACAAGCAGCTGTATGGTTGACAATTAATCTGTTTCAGTTAAGGATTCAATTATTTGGTTGAAAATTCGTCTTTTTTGTTATATTTCACTGGTTTTTTGTACAATAGTAATTTTTCTTGGTTTGAATGTCCACTATTGCATTTATTTGAAGATAAGTATTTCCAGGTTGAAAACGAAACTGTTTTGGACAGAATTCGTCTTCTTGGCTTAAAAATGGAACTGTCTTGTAGAAAATTCGTTATATTTTTATTGATAATTAATTACATTCTCATTCATGAGAGTGTAAGGTAATCGTCCAAATTTTCTATCTCTGGTTTTTAACGGATCTTTACGTTTCGGCACTCACAGAGTCCGAACATCATAAAATTGTGATGCAGTATGTCTGTCTGTCTTTATATATGTCTGTACGTATGTATGGTTACCTGAATGTTGTAGCCACGCTAACTTTTGAAGGATTTGTCGAATCGAGTCAGCCTTTGATTAACCTTTAAAGGGTCCTAAAATAAAGTTTAAGTTCGTTAACCAGATATTTCCAACCAAAATAAAAAATTTTAGAGCAGATCAAAATAAAATTTTTTTTTTCAAATTTCAGAAATTTTTGCCCAAGTTTGTTTTAGATAGGAGATAGTCTTGATAGATTAAAAAATTTCAATCAAAATTGGTACTAGATATGAAATATATTTCGAAAATATCCTAATAAAATTTTTTGATTCAATCAAAATTCAAACAGTAAGAGCACTTTCAAATTTGGAAACAAAATTTTCCGTTTCATTTTGTTTACATGGCTTTATTTTTCAAAAGCAATCGTCTGTATAATCTAGTTTGTGAGTGGAAGTATCGCAATGAGAATGTAATCGTCAAGGCCGTAGGTGCTTTGAGAATCCTCTTCAAAGTTAAATTGGAAAAAACATGTTTAATTTCACTTTATGATTGTAGTTTATGAGAGGTTTGAATCACAGTTTTTGATTTGCGCGCTTAAACTGGGCGCATTTTCAGGGCAGCTGAGAATAAAAATGAGTGCAAAGTAAGGATAAAATATTAAAGTCGTCATGAAAAATAAAAATTGTACATTATTTTGCAATATCTGAATAAGCAGTACCAGATCGAGGAATAGAACTAAATGTAATATACATTAGATATAATAATGTTGAACATAATGTAGAAAATAGCACATTTTGGAAAAAATCGAGTGCGAAGCACGAGATACATGATAAGAATGTGTTCGTTCAAGCCGAAGAAGCTTTAACAAAAGAGAATTCACAATCATCAAATTACAGTTATTAACGCTTTGACCTTTAATTTTAAAAGGTCTGGGCACAAATATGTGGACAATACAAAGACCGAGCGCGAAGCGCGAGAACCAACAGTCGCTCGCCCTAGGCGCTCTCAAACTTTCGAGCGAAGCATATTTTTTTTTAAAGAAAAATTAAACAGTTTTGGTTTCTCTTGGATTAAAATGTAACTATTTGGTAGGAAATATATGTAGTGTGTTAAAAATTCATCGTTTTTGGTACAGAATCAATTGTTTTGTTAAAAAAAAAAACAACTTTCAGGTTGAAAATCGTTCTGTTTTAGTTGATGATTCAAGTATTTGTTGAGAAAATGTTTTTTTGTTGTTTGTTATATTCAACTCTTCTTTATTCAAAATTAAAATGTTTTTGATTCTGTTCTCACCGCTAATTGCTCTTGTTAATTTTTTTCTCAAAAAACTACCTTCGTGGGTGTAATTACATGCGTTAATAATACAAAAGAAACCGTTGTAGTTCAGAAAATTATGCGTAACTGTAAAAAAATGGTCTAGCCTTCATAGGTCAGCAGTTATAAATGTTCAAAAAACCATTTTTCTCAGTACTTTCAGCAACATTTTTTTCTACAAAGTTCGTTTCGTGCACCTCCTACGAAATTCATCTGCAGTTCATTATAATTTCAATACTTTCACATTTTTCGTCAAGATACAATTTATGGTTTGACCATAATTTTAATAACACATTTCAGAACACCTCTCTTTGAATGTGCATTGAAAAAAAATTATAAATAGTGTTTACATTGTTTACTAATTATCTCTAAAGAATGCTATTGACGGGATTAGTTATACAAGATTGTATTATGTTAAAAATTCGACTATTATGCAAAGATATATGTGACCGTCCGCGAAGAAAGGGACCTAATGCGGAAAAAATCGATTTTCATTTTCTTATGCCAATCGATAGTATCTGAGTTACTATTTCATTTCCAATTATCAGAATTTTTTAAGTTAATTACTTTTGTTGTTATTAAGCTACAAACATAGGCATGATAAGCGTACGCGGAGACCGAACGAGAGGCCTACGAAAGCCAGCCCCACCACTTACCACTGCAACTGTATGCGACGTGTCCGTGAGCTACACTGGCTCGTGCCTAAAAGTGTATGGTAAGTGGAGGGGGTGCTTTTCGTAGACGCATCCCTACTACTGAAATGCTGGCTTGCGGACTCTGCTACGATTGCCCGTCCTGTAAAATTCAGCTTTGACGCATTAGGTCCCTTTCTTCGCGGACGGTCACATATGCAGGGAAACAAACATTTTTAATTCTTGGCAGTAAAGAATATGTAAACAAATGAATTACGTACGTATACAACGAATGAAAAAAGTAATGAAATAATTTATTTTATAAAATAATTATGAACTTTTTACGATGTACTACATCTCCTGATACTGCGTAAGTCATCAGTCAGTTAATAAATCGGTCAATTATTCAATTAAATTTTGTATTTATTGCATGAATGCATTATTAATTTGTTTACATTTTTTTTAATATCAATATTTAAAATTAATTATTTTCTCTGTGATGATTACTTCATCGATTTTTAGTATTTCCGACAAAAAATGGTTCAATCTTCCAAAACTCATTTCCTTGAATACATTTGAATCATGTTTTTTAATGGAAATTCAACAAATTACTTAAGAATGAGACTATTTTGTTAAAAAATAATTGTTTTTGTTAATGATTCACTGATTTTGTCGAAAACACTTTTTTTACGAAAACTAACTGTTGTATTCAGTTTTTTAAAATTCAAAATTAATCTTTGTAACTAAAAGTTATACTATCCTACGTTGGTGTGAAAATAAATGTTGTTACAGAGAATGTATTATTTTTCTAATTTTTGTTGAAAGTTAATATTTTTCAGTTACAAAATTCATGTATTTTTTTCATAATTAGTCTTTTTGTGTAGGACAGTAATCTTTTCGGTTGTAAAGTGAACTGCTTGGTTAAAAATTAATTTCTTCGGTTACAAGTACGTTTTCGTGGTTGAAAATTCAATAATTGTTGTACAAAATGTATATTTTGGTGTTGGAAATGAAACTTTTTTGTTAAAAAATCATATCTCTAAGTTGCAAACTAAACTGTTTAGCAGGAAATTCGACTTTTTAGCTTGAAAATTCATCATTTTTGATAAGATTTATTTTCTTGATTTACTGAAAAATCATACAGTTTATTTTAAAATTAAAATGATAAACCCGACAGGGAAAAAACATTTGTTAATACAGTAGTTCAACCTTCACCCAAATAATTGAATTGTCTACCAAAAAGGATGACTTCTCAACGTAGAATGTAATACTAGATATTTGAAACAAAAAACAGTTACTATTTCAGAAAATCCCTGTCCAATAAAATTCCTTGAATGCAATGTCAACATCTACATATAAGTATCATTTACTTAACGCAGGGAGAACGAAGAACGTAAAACCCAACTTGTGAAATGGAAGCTTTTGTACCTATGCAAACCAGTACACACAGAAATGTTGTACAAAATGAACCTACGGTACCTCTTACTGCATCCAAATCGGCGTCGAGATCCACCTGGAGTCGACATCGACCTCAGCGGCGTCGACATCCGCAATTTCATCTACGTTGACAAATGGAGAGATCTTTCGTTCCTTCAATGAAAAGCGAGTAAATAAGGATCAAAGGATTACTGCTTCTTTATGTAAATCACCAGAAATGCAAAAAAAAAATACATTAATTCGCCGAAGAATTTCAAGACTTGTCTGTCCTCAGTATTTTAGAGTCGTCGACAGAAGTTTTTTATCACCGAAAATGTTATGCTAAGTATTATAGGAAATACGAGAGGGAATTTCGGCGTTCATCGAGAGGGAAATTTTGGAAAAAGAATACATTTTCTTCCTCGTGGATCTGCATAGTCAGTATAAAGCCTTTTTGCTCGAATTATCTGGGGCCAACTATCTGCAGGATAAGATCTTAGAAGCATACAGGGACGTCATAATGATTCAAACTTGCGAAGCAATTCATCAGAAGCGTATTGTGTTTAAAATCAAAATAGATATTAGCCGCTTGATGAGCGAGAAGATTATTAGAAACACTTCAGACGATAAAAAGAGCAGTTGCGTATGAAACGAGGAACGCTGTCAAAACAATGAGAACAAGAAACCTTCTTGATAAATTTCAGGAGGAAGATATTCTTGAAGAAGAAAGTGACGTTCCCGAGATTCTCTTGGAATTCATGTGCATTCTTATTCAAGGGCCTGACGTGCGCAGAAAAAATTGCGATAAAGATGACGTTAAAATAAAATCTTTATGTCACGATATCATTCACATGATTACTTACGGTAGGGTGAAACCATCGAAACAGTTGATTCTGGGTTTTACAATGAAATCGTTCACGAGTAGCAGGAAACTAGTGATAATACTGAATAGGTACGGTCACGCAGTAGGGTACACTCTTGCCGAAGAATTGGAGACGGAAATAACATTTGCGGCATACGAGGACAATAAATTTATTCCAGCCGGCATATCTTCTGATGAGGAACTCAGTACGCACCTCGGTTTCTAAAACTACGATCGCTTCGTAGAGTCTTCCACCGGGAAAGACACGCTGCACAATACGGTGGGAATCATTTATCAATTTCCTACAAAGATTGATTCACGTCTGGAAAATTCGCAAAGTGCCGTCGCAGTCAATCCGCTTTGTGAAAATTCAGGAAGCACTGTCGCCCCTGATTCGCTTTCTGAAATCTCAGAAAGCTGTCTGAAGATTCAGAGACAAATTCAGTTAGCACAGTCCATTCCACTAAAGTCAGCCCGTTACCTCAGAAAATACGAAAATTTGACGAGATTTCGCGTGATATAGAACCCTTTTTCAAAAAACCAACCGCAAGTGCGCCACTACTAACGTATGAAATTGGTACTGAGGCTTTGAAGAATTGTCGAGTTGCCCGCAAAAGAGCTGCAACTAAAGACAAACTGTGGGCAATTTCCCAATAACAGGTAGCCCACACACAAATGTGGATAGGCTTCAATTCTCAGGTTACAGTTGACCGTAGTGAAATGCAAACCGTGTAGTATCTGCCTCAGATCAATCAGTCGCCCACTTCCTATTCCGTAGTTAATGAAACTTTACTGCAAGCTTCAAACATTACAAAGGAATGTAGGCTGTCTGAAATCATTGTGACGACGATTTGGCAATCGCCAAAATGGCTACGGACATTCAAGATGCTGAAGCTCCCAGATTTGATGTATTTATTAATTTAGGTGCGTTTCATTCGCAGCTGGCAAATTTCAAAGCAATAGGGAAATTCATTGATACTTGCAGCATAGTAGACATTTTAATCCAAGCGGGAGTTCTAGCTGGAGGTTCAGTGAATTTTTTATCGACAGCAAACATTTTAATCGATGTAAAAGAATTCACCCACGAATTTATGTGGCATTGCAGACTTTGCATTTTTAAATATTCATGGCATAGCATGCAATTAGTCAAGAAATGTTGGTGAATAATTTAAAAGTCACGATAAAAAATCCCATTGAGCCTCATGAACCCTTGAACTTGTCCTCCCTGTTGCAGGATGTCTTCGATAAATTCGAAGAGTTCCGTTCGGTATCCGGTTTGTTGAGGGAGTTCCCAAGGGGCACATTTGGTGTGGAACGAACGAAGGGCACCTTGGCGCCATCTGTTCTCGAGTATGTTGTCAAAACAACTGTTAATGCGAATGCTGCTAATTTTTTAACAGGTGTCACCCACTTTACAAATTCCATATCAGCTGGAAAACGTTGCTCTTTAAGTCACAGTATGCAAACTATGATAGTTTCAAAGTTCCTGGAAGATAATGGACTTTGGCGAATCAGTCAATGATCAATGAAGTGGTTGAGTCAAAAAATGCAGTTCTTGAAGGAGTGCACTTAAGACCCAACTCGGTTCAAGCAGCCCATCAAGAGGAACAAAATCCTCAATTTCGGTTCCAAATCCATGGGAAGGGCTCAGCAAAGTAAGGACAAGAGTAAACATACATTAATTAAAACAGAACGGGATGTTTTCGGTCGCTCATTAGGAATCGCGATTGAAATAAAAGTTGACATGTCAGTGTGTTTTCAGTATTCACTAGCTCCTGCACCGCCAGCCCTCTGTCCGTACACTGGTGACAGTCACAAAACTGACAAGTCTACCTTTGCGAAAGTACTGAAAACACAAGTTGATCCCTCCCTGTCTACTAACGTCGACGTGGAGATTATCGAAGGCTTTTACCTGTTTCATATCGCAGGTGCACATATCCCTCGAACATTTGAGAAAATATCGGAATCGCTCTTAATGAAAATCTGCAAAACCAGTGTGTCGGATATTCATTTAGTTTTCGAACGATATTTTCCCTCATCCATAAAAGACTGCTTAACCCAAAATCTTCACGAGCAAGATACAGAGTACTGTATTGCTGGGCCGAAACAGACCAGTCTGACAGATTTTCAAACAAAAATTTAAAAACCGTCGCTTCAAAGAAGCTCTTGTGTCTTACCTCTCGGAACACTGGGGAAGTAACTCACAAGCAGTGGCGCCAATAATCGGAGGTAAAAAGGTGTTTATCAGAGTTGAGAACAAGTGTTTTATGTACGAATGCACCAACGATAGTCTCACGAAACTTCGGGCACCCGAATACGAATGTCATCACGAGGAAGCAGACACACGAATCATATACAACGTCGATGCGATTGCCAAGTGCGCTACTGCATCTCAAAAAGTAACGGTTAAAGCAAACGATACGAATGTGTTAGTCATTTTATTGGGCCACATGTACAAATTACCCAACTTAGAAATCTGGATGGCCACCGCTTCTTCAAAAACAAGCCACCTGGAATCCGTACACTGTACGGACTTAGCGGGAATGTTAGGCTCAAATCTGTGTAAAGCCCTGCCTGTTTTCCATGCCTTTACAGGCTGCGATTATACAGTAGCTTTTCATCGAAAGGGCAAGGTAGCACCTGTCAAGTAGCTACAAAAAATGACTACTTCCAGAACGTCTTCGCGTCACTCCATAACTTCGTGGATCTCCACAATGAGGAAAGAAAGGACACGTTGCAAAAGTGCACCTCCCTCATGTAAAACATGAAAAACTGCAAGCGTATAGATGTGGCAAGGGTAGAAATTTTTGAGAAATTGTACTCCAGTAAAAAGGATGCCCAGCAATTTCTGAAAAAAGTACAAAGTTTCGACTCTAGCCTCGTTCTGCCTTGCTGGAAATCACTGCAACAAGAAATTTTAAGAACAATTTACGTTTCTTCAATGTGGAAGAATGCAACGCTTGACACGTGGCATATATAACGATCCAACAATGTATAGTTGGGAATTGCATAATGACCGATTACAACCGCTTTGGTATAAAGGAGACACAAAATTCTTAACTGTTGAAGATGTTCTGCGGGTGACGTCCCCGATTTGGATGAATCTGAGGATGTATTGAGTTTTGATTCGGAGTGCGAATAGGTTCAGATGCTAAGGTGGCTCGAAAATGTTCGGAAAGGCTATTCGAAATCGCTACAATTCGAAGACTTTGCGTGTTTGCATCTTCATGAAGCATCATTCCTTTTGAGTTGATGGATATGCAGCTTGGTCACCCGCGCTGGAAAGAAGTGTTTCAAGAATATGATGTTTCCACAGTTTTAACCATTTCTTGAGTTTCACTATTTTTCCGTACATTAACAGAAGCCCAAACACTTTTGCTAAATCTTTTTAACATTAGCAAACCAGAGAATAATTTATTCATGCATGTGAAAAGTGACCCACTAATCGAATCGGAAAATTTGAACGGAATTTGTAACATTCTGAATTATGTTTTTAATGATCTATATACCTACTTTTTCGTGTAATAGCAATTTTCAATTGCACATTTTTTTATATTTTGAACTCTTTGCTGCGTTCGCACGTTTTAACGCGCGTAGATCGCACTTATGTCGCATCTCGCGTTTCACGCTCTGATATTTATTGCTTGCACTCGAAATACTTGAGTTACGCTTTAGGAGAAACCTCTCTTTTAGATCCCGATGTTTCTATGCACCTTCTTTGAGTGTAGTAACAGATTAAATTGCTGAACGCTCTGTAGACTTTGAGGTACACGTTCTCATCGCGACACTCGCGCTCCAAGTTCGACAGACATTGTTCAATATATAATTTAAAAAAAAAAAGGTTTAACAACCACCGAAGGGTCCCACTGGGGATCGTGAGATGGGTGGCCACAGGGCAAAACGAAATCACAACGACAGGCCGGCGAAACCCTCGTGTGTCTAAAGGACAAGAAGCGCCCAAAGATGACAGCTTTCTGCATCCATCTCGCAAGTGCCTTGGCCTATGTTTGGCACGCGGGTATGGCTTTAGGGTTACGAACCAGTAATAGTTTCGCACCTCCGACAGCACCGATCACAAGGACAATTGCTTTAACTGAAAATGTTGGGTACAGTCGTTGCAGCTCCCTTTTAAGGTCTTCATATCTCTCCTCCGTTTCCTCCTCCTTGGCAGTGATGTTGTAGTCGGCCGGAGCCGAGAATTCGATAACGAATATAGTACGTTTCTCGAAGTCTTGGAGAACAATGGCAGGCCTCGGGTGTGCAATGGAGACTGCTGTCTGAAAATCGTAGTTCCAGAAAATTTGGCACTTCTCGTTTGGTAGAATTAGCTCTATCTCTGTCGGAGCGTTCGGCAGGGCAGGTCGCGGCCAACACCGTAAGAGCAACAAAGATGGTAATAAAGCGCTCTCAGGGTTGCATTATGTCTGTAGAGATATGTCGTTCCCGCGTGAGTGGGACACTCAGATAGAATGTGTTCTAGGTATTCAGCATGTGCATGGCATGCTCTGCAAATATCGCTGGGAACTTCTTGACATAAAATGCGGTCACGGTATACTAAACTAGAAGTAACACGGTCCTGGCATGTGAAAATGGAACCCTCTGTATCTGAATTCAGCCCTTATGATCTGAGAAAAGCAAAAGTTTGCTCCTTCGACAAGGACTGATTTTCCACATTTCTGTGAAAGTTTCCGTGCACTTTCTTGTCGCATAACCGTTGGCGGAATTTTTTAACCTCTGCTTTCTTTACTTCGGCTCTTATAAGTGAAGCATCTAGATGGACTAATGCACTTTCGTTACTTCTGATGTTAAAATTCAGGCCAAGGGTCTCGACCTCCTGCTCCGCGGCTTTGTAAAGGAACGCTCCTTTGCCAATCATCTCGTGTTTCCTTCCCATTTTTAGGAGAGGATACCTGTCATTTGCAACGATCCAAGATGTACTTAGAAAAATTCGGTTACGAAGACATTGGAGATTCAGAAGTCCGCGTCCATCTTCACGGTGTGAGATGTATAATCGCGGGACGGAAAAATTGATATGGAAGCTCTTAAGCCTGTATCTGCTTCAGAGAGATTCCTTTACTGATGTTACGTCCTGAATGTGACTTTGAGGCACACTCAGGTATGTATGCGTCTCTTCAGTGCCAATACCTCTAATAACACTTATATCCACAAGCTCAGGGTCAACGGAAACGCCAACAATCTTCGCTTTCTTCAGATGAACTTTCGAAACCTTTCCGTGAACGGTCTACCAGGTGTTATGTAGTCAATCACACACTGAACACGGGACGCATTCTGTCTTACTCACCCAATCTTCTTATTCAGTTGATGCAAGCGTCTTTTGGTCTTTTGACCTTTCGCCGGATTTAGCTCGGTAACCCCGAGTCACCGTTTAAGACACCTCTTCCACGTGCCATTCAGCTTTCGGCACGGTTGTTACACATGTATAGTTAGATTTACTAACTATACACGGTGTCACACCACCTATACAGCCCATTATACTATGTGATATTGCACAAAAAAAAACCAAAAAGTCCTCTAGAAAAAATGTGTGTGAAGCTTAGTTTGGGCACAAAAAAGCTTCAAAGTTGGGCCTCATCGACCAATGAGAAGCGAGCTTCAACGACCACTTGTACGTGTCTCAAACGTTAAGATAGTGTGTGCTTTTTGGCGACACACTTCAGTTCCCGCAGGCGGGTGACACGATTTTCGCTTTTGCATTAGAGGCGCGTGTCAGTTTTGTGAAGAGCGGCGAGTCGTGAAACATTGGCGCCACCTCTGCGATGCCCAGGCTGCCCGTTGTCTATTATTATTTTGCATGTAAAAACTTGTCACATGTCATAACTTAATCGTCTATTTGCGATATTTTATTCATTTACGGATAAATGTGTTATAAAATTAGGGGGCATTGATGTATAGCTCCAAACTGTCGATCAGGGTACGACTCAACCCGCTCAAACGGAGTAAAAAAAGTGTTTTCTCCGTCCCAAAAAATAAGGTTGAACGTTGGCAACAAGCCAATTAAGCGTGACAAAAAGGATTTCATTGTTAAACCTGGACATGTACAGCGCTCGGAACTGCTCAAGCTTCATAAAATATTAAAATATTAACCATCCTTCTCTTAAAAAAGTAACCGAAAAGTAACAATAATGTGACGAAAGAGTAA
>CAKNWU010076618.1:0-18926 GCA_932072015.1 Andricus quercustozae
TTATTGAAGGTTAAAAAAATTATTAATACATACAAAATAAATACTATGAAGATAAATAATATAAACATAATGTAAAATTTAAAGCGAATTAGTGATTAGTCCTTGAGTTTGGCTTGAAGACGGTCACGTGACCGGATTCCCACCTTACCGCCACTTTTTTTATTTGTAAACTTATTTTCACACGAATAGCCACATCGAGTTGAAGATTTGGGATAAAAAATAAGAAGCACTAAGAAACGTGGCTCTGGTCCTAAATGTCTATAATTATGAAAAAAGTTTTTTTTGTAAATAATTTTTTGTTGCTTTTTTCATAATTATAAAAATTTAGGACCAGAGCCGCGTTTCTTAGGGCTTCTTATTTTTTATCCCAAATTTTCAGCTCGATGTGGCTATTCGTGTGAAAATAAGTTTACAAATAAAAAAAGTGTCCGTAAGGTGGGAATCCGGTTACGTGAGCCACTCGTCACATGTCCTTAAAAATAATTATGTTTCAAAGAAACAGTTTTTTAAAAACATATACTCAAGAAAGTCAATTTGTGTGACAGTATTGCACGAAAGGGCAATTATGTTTAGAGACAATCATATTAAATGGCTTCGAAACATTTTGGTACCTAGTAGTATAAACAGTAGGGCTACATGGCAGAAGTGAAACTTTTATGGATTAACTTTGAAATTTTTCGTGAGGAATCATCATGAGTTTTGAGGAGATCGCACAGTAAGAGAGTGCATAGAGAAAATAGCATATACATGCTTTCCTTAGCGTGGAAGTAGTGGGGATACCGAAGAGGAGTCTTTAGAGTATTAGCGAATAAAAGTATACTAGTAAGAGAGAGAGAGAGCTAGAGATATGGAATCCGTTTTTTCGGTTGGTTTTTCCAAGGTACTCCCGCCCGAAAGAAATTTCACTTCAAAAATACTTATAAAGAATCAAGAAAATAGAGCGAGGTGGTTTGGTTGTCTCTTCTCTTTTTTCCCCTCTTTGTTCCTTTATGATATAACTGTTTCCAAAGAGCCGATTACACTGTGATTGGAAACATACTTCTCTTATTTTAACTCCTTTTTTGCAATTATTATGTTACACAAATTGTTGTGCAATTTTGTTACACAATTTGATTGTTTTTAGGTTCATGCTTTTTTTTCCTCTTCAAAATTTTTTCTTATTTTTCTCATTATTAATGATAACCAAAGGGATTAGAGGTCCTATTGCATCTTCGAAACCAATATTTGCGTGTTCGATTTCTGCGGTTCGCCATTACTATCATCTATTATCCGTTTTATTTCAGGTATGTCTGCCCTAATATATAACATAGTTAAATGTAAGTTTTTCACATTTTCAGTTTACTGTATATATTTAATTTATTCCCTCTAAATTCTAAAATGCTTTTTCCACTTCTAGTTCTGGTGACAATTAATCTTTACTGAGTCCAAAAATAAATCTATTCTCCTTTGATAAATTATTACAGAGATACCGCGTGACCTCGCGCGAATCTCGAGTAAACACGTGCTTCTTTGTGCGATACTTATTATGTATGTTCCCCTATCTTTCCTTTCAGGTGTTTATATTTCATTAATGCTTATGTCTATACTCTTATTTTTTCATTCTCATCTCAATGAGGAGGTATGAGCGTAATGCTCGAGGTGGCCTCCCCCCAAAAGGCGTTACGTATTTTTTTCACAGCCCCTATGGATTTTATGTGAAAATTGATATTTTTAGATTTCGTCAAATCTCGACGTTTTCGGACTCACTGATTGAAAAAAATAGATTTTGCTTCGGTTTCTGTCGTTGTCGCTGTAGTCTATAAACACGGTAACTTTCGAAGGAATTATCCGATTGGATTGCCCTTTGGCTCATTGTTTTAATACCTGAAAACAAAGGACGAGTTCGCAAACCAGCTATTTTTGACCAACGGTTCTGGTTTTAGCCATCGAAACTCCGTTTTATAAAATAAAAGGTTTCATTTTCCTGCAAAACTACACGAAATGTGCAGAAAGTCTTTGGAGAAAGTGTTAACAAGAAAAACTGTACAACTCAAAACGATGACACAATTTCATAGAAACAATTTTTTTTATAAGACGCAAATTTTTCGTTTTAATAGTGAAAGGTATTATTAAAAATAAAAAATTTTATTTTGCGGTCAAACTATGGAAGAAACAAAAAGAATCAACAATAATTGTTCACCCAAAAAAGATCTACAAATTTGTTGACAATCATTTTTTGATAGTACGCGTAGTTTTTGTTTATATTGGTAAAAATAACCTGAATAATAACAAAAATTGATTTGTGTAAAAACGAATCAATACACAATAAAATGATAATAAAAAAAATTATTCGCCTAAATTATATCTATAGATTTGCTTTAGTATAATAATAATTATAATGAATAATAATAAAAAAAGTAAATATCAGGAAAAAACTACACAAAGTAAAATAAAATGTTTAATAACAAACATTATTTGCCTTAATTTTTGTGTGACATTTTTTGTGTATGAAGCGCACTTTTTTAAATTATGAAAACAATACAATGAAAATACGTTTGCTTTTTTTAATATCTGAATGAGCAGCCCCGGAACGGGGTACATACATTGATATAATATACATTTTATATAATAGAGTTCAACATAATATAGAAAAGTTCGCGTTTCGAACAAATTTTAATCGAGTCTAAAGCACGAGATACGTGATGAGAATATGTTCGTTAAAGCTGAAGGAGCTGTGAAAAAAGAGCATTCACAATCATCAATTTACAGTTGTAGATAGTTTGATCTTTATTTTAAAAGGTCTATGCACAGATCTGGGGGAAGTACAAAGACCGAGCGCGTAGCGCGAGGTTAATACAATGAGCCTCCTTACACCGTACGCTATTCGCGCAGGCTTAAGCTGCTTAAGTGGGAGAGAGACTGGACGGTTGCTCTCTACTCCCTCCCATGCTCCAGAGTTAGGCCTCAGCTACGCTTATCCCCACTTAAGCTGTTTAAGCCTGCAACTAGCGTACGGTGTAAGGAGGCTCAATATCGAGGGGCGCGTACCTCAAATATACCTCCCTCGAGATAAAAGGGGGAGAGGTTTGCTTCGAGTGAGATTAAGTCATCACTGCTGCGGCGTTTCTATACCGTGCCGCAGATAGCACCGCAGAGGAGCTTGGTCTCCCATTTAATTCCAGTGACACTACACATGGCCTATCATCACTAAAAGGCCGTGTACAGGAAGCAGAACATTCGCTTCTACCAAGAGAATATGCTAACAAGCCCCGTCATGCCAAATTCTACAGCATTATACGTGGACAAGAGCTATGTCATGTTTCTCAAGTCTGCTGGATTGAGATCGGAGACTTAGGGATGTATGTTTTTCCTGTCAAGACAGCATTATTGACACCTTAGTTTACCGCGAACGCATAATGAATTTACCTATAGGCTATACCAACTGCCGAGCGTGCAAGCAAGAGCCAGAAACACATGGACGTGTTTTCAGTGGAAGCTCAAAGTATGCATACTACGGGTACATAGAGAAACACAATGTGGCTCTAAAAGTGTTATATTACCAAAGGTGTTCTCGCGTTGGCGTCGCGTTTTGGACTTGAGCTTTCCTCTCATCACTTTGACGGCTATATTGATTGTAGTGTTGCTGCTGATAGGGTTTCTCATACCAGACAGAGAACGAACAGAAAAGAGACTAAGAGGAACACCAAAGCACATAATTTATCATGGAGTGTCTTTTAAATATTTGGAAATGCGTGTCGCTTCCCGAGGATCGTCGGGGCGCCCCGGTAGCCACCGTTGGCGGGGGCCACAGCATGTGGGACGGTGGTGATGGTGAGCTGCGAGATGGTCAGGCAGATCTCATAAATCAAATAGCTCTCTAGCAAGCAAATCTGCGACAAACGGTAAATAGTGGAACTTCAACTATGCCTGCTGAGGATGCTTTGGCTAGCGTTAGCAATTTGGAGCCAACCACCGCAACAGAAATACCGTGAGAGAGCGTCAAGTGGAATTGGTGCGTCTCTGCTATGAAAGTGCGAAGTATGAAACCAAAAGCGAGAAGGATTAGAACTTTAGAACGAAGTTTGCTGCGAAGTATCCTAACATACAAAAGATTTCAGTGGGAAGACTTATAGGTAAAATGAAGGACATTAGAAATAATTTTCATATCTCAGAAGACCGAGCAATGCAGATTAAACAGCTTGTTGATTTAGCGTCGACAAATATTTACAATGAACATCACTTAGAGGAATCCGCATCAGGCAGCAGCAATTGATGTTTTAGCGCAACCTGATTATGATCTAACATCACCACATCCTCCAGAGACAGACGACATCCTTCCACCAGAATCGGAAGTAGAGGTTCAGCAACCAAGAAGGCGATTAAAATGGACATACCATATGAACAGAGATATAATGCGATTTCATTTTTTGGCAGAGAAAATTGGGAAAAGTGTAAGGAGAGAACACCATCGACTCTTCTTACTTAAGGCCCTTTATCAGAATGGGTTATCGGTTCTGAATTTTGAGGCCGCATTGTTTAATATTTTTGTCTAATTTTTTACATACGTCCTCTACATAATCGTATCTCGAAGCACACCGAGGCGGGTTTTCGATAAAATGCTGATATTTTCTTTAATAATCAAAAACGTAAGAAAAATAGCAGTGACGCTCAGTGTTAGCTGTCTCTGCATTTCGCCGCGTGCCTATGGACGAGTGAAAACCCGAAACACAGTGACTGTTCACAGAAAAGTGATTAGTGACAGCTCGAACCACTTTTCCAGCTCACTCTTAAAAAAGCACGTGCTAAAGACTAGTCACAGACGAGTGATTGGTCACATCTCGAACCACACTGAAGGCTACAGGTAATACAGGTTCCTTCAAAAGCACAATTGGGTAAATCTAGTTTCAACTGATAATTTCAGTTGAAACACGAAAAACTATGGAATTAAACAAATCTTCGCGTTTTTACAAAAGGACTTGGTTACTTTGCGTTTATACTAGTTAAAACTAATTTTGACAAATGCTCGTGGTAATTACTCGTTTTAACTAGCTAAAACTAGTCTTAACTGAATTCAGGTTAAAATGGTAACACATATACACTGTTCATTTTTTAATAAATGGACGCAGCAGATTCAGAACACATGAATAATATATCATTTTCAGGAGTTCAGTCGACCTGAGGCCCACAATATAAACCGGATTTTTTTAAAGGGTTCTGAATTAACTGACATGTATAGAAATTCCATACAATAAAAACAGACTGAAAAGATAACAACTTTTTCCCTAATCTGAGTATTTGAAGGATATATATCAGTACTCAACTGAAAAAAGGGGAAAAAAGTAGTTGTAAACTTTTTCTGAACTTAAGTATAGTCACCTCTTGAAGAATGTTCAAGGAATAATTTCCACCCAACAACTATCAAGATGGACTCTCAATCTTCTTTTATAATAAATTTCAATCCATAATTACAGGATTCCCAATTATTTTTCAAAACACTTTGAATTGGTTGAACAATTATCATTTGTTCAAACAATTTTTCCCCCCTTAGTTCGTAAAAATTATGAAAAGTTATTTTCTAGAATTAATGGCACAATTAACATATTTAGAGACTAATATATTTTCTTCAGGATATTTAGTAATTTTTAAAACAATTTTAATTTGTGTATACAATTGTTATTTGTTTGAATTTAATTCTATAAACAATATAGGGTATACGTTCTGAGATAAGGAAATACTGAATAATGAGCGACATTTTGTAAGAGATTCGAAAAAATCTAAATTTTTCTCTACCTTCCCTATGAAAAGGCGAAAATGAGTGATTTCTAATTGTTTAATCAATTGCGAAAAATGTTAAAAGAAAAAATATTACTCTTCATATATATTGATTGTTTCATTTATTGCAGAAAAGAATAACTTTTTACGATTCACAGGAGAAGCATTTGTTCAAACCAAAGAAAAATGTTTAAATAATTATTAACTATATTAAACTCTTGACATTCATCAACTTTATATAATTTATCCCGAAAGATGGTAATTTTTCACGATTTACAGGGGGTAAAAAAGTTCAAACAAATAATAATTGTTTAAACAATTCAAAGTTATTTAATAAATACTTGGAAACCCTTCACTTACGGATTAAAAATTATTCATGTTAAAAAAATTCCAAAAAATATTGTCTTCAGCAGGAATTTGATAGGATACTACTATTTTGCATATTTGGGGCATTTTGCAGGCCCATTTCCCCATTTTTCAGTCGAGTACTGATACATATCCTTAAGGTACGCATTTTTTAACAAAGCGGTTGAATACTGTAGGCTCCAGGTCTACTGAACTCTTCAAAATGATACATTTTTCATTTTTTCTGAATCGGCTGCGTCCATTTACAAAAAAATGAACAGTATATATATGCACAGAAGTTATTTATTACCTAAAGATTTTTATTATTACTGCAAATATTAACCATTTTTCATGAATCTGTTTTCATTTTCTTGTAATTGTATAAACAAATTAATTGTGCTAATTAAAATTTAATTAATCCATGATTTTATGATGCCAGCTTTTCTAACCGGCCGTGATCTCATAACAATGAAAGAGTCATTCGTTCCGGCTAATTCAACACGCTCCGAGGAATCTGCCTCCTGGCGTTTGACAAGGGTCCATAGGCACGCGGCGAAAATACAGAGACAACTAACACTGAGCGTCACTGCTATAGTTCTTACGTTCTTTATTTTTAATCATAATATAAAAATTTTACCGAAAAAAAGAGCTCTGTGTGCTTCGAGATAGGATTATCAGGGAGGTTCTTATTTATACTTAATGGATTTTTTCAAATTTCTCTGCTCTCACTCCCCACTTTTTTCGAATGCCAAAAAGAATCTCCAAATTTGAGCAGAATCGGTTAATATTTAGGGATTGCGCAAGGACCACGAAGTCTCCCATTATTTTAACTTGAAAAAAGTCAGCTTTTTGTAAATCTAATATTTAAGCGCTTACAAATAATTCCGTGTTTCAGTATATTGTTAAGAATTCGTCAGAGAATAAGAATCAATCATAAATTTTGAGGTTGAATAATTTCAAGCCACTCTTATAGGTTCCCAAAAAACCCACATAAGTGACAAATTTGAATTGTACGTAATATAGCGGTTTATCGACGCTTTTTACAAGTTAAAAAATAAATAAATAACCATTGATCTGTAATTTAAGAATACCCAGTCATTTTTTAACTAATATTCAATTGCTTAAACAACTTTCATTTGTTTAAATATTTTTTTTAGTTAACTCGCGAAATGAACGAATTTTCTAGAATGAATCAGTTATTAAATCAATAATAACAATGAAATAATTTGTTCAAATAATTTTACAATCATTTCAATAATACGTATTTGTTCAAGTATATATTTTACATAAAAAAAGCAGGAGAAACCTTTTATCTCACTAAATTTTCGACAAATTTGAATATTTTCAAGTACTAATTTGTTTATTATGATTACTCGTAGATGCTTAAACAAATTAAAATTTTTTAAACCATTTTTTTGTTTACATATCTTTTTTTTGCTATTTTTCCAATGATTGAAATATTTTTTTGTTTTAAATTGAGTGAGATAAAATTGTTTCTCCAACAAAATTATACCGATTAATGATTTTTTTTTGTTTTCCACTTTTAAAAAGCGTCAATGAACCGCAATATTACTTAAAATTCAAATTTGTCACTAATGGTGGTTTCTTTGTGGATCCATAAGAGATGCTTAAAATTATTCAACCTTAAAATTTATTTTTGATTCTTATTCTCTGACGAATTCTGAAAAATACATTGAAATGAGGTTCTATCGTGAACTGAGTGTAAAACAAAATAACCACTATGACACCAAAGTCCCTCAATTGGAAGACGTGACTTAGCACTGGCCGAGTGTTTGAGGTAAAACGAACATAAGCAATTTAGACGCTGCGTAGTTCCAACTAGGAAAAGCAAGAGCTATCAATAACCTTAAAATAGAGTCGACTCACATCACAGATTCAGATGTTTCAGCGGTTTTGCAACCGGTTTTGAAGACGCTGTTGTCATGACGCAAGCCGGAAGACATCAAAGAAACTTGCACAAGGAATACCAAGCATTTCCTGCCGAACCCCATAACTATTTTCATGAAGTTTTAAAAATATACAAAATCTGCCCACGCATCATCGACTTTCTAGGTCGTGCGATGATGATTTGAGGTACACGAATCACGTATTTTGATCATGTACAACCAAGGATAACTAAATTGAAACGCATTACGACGGTTATCTTTCAAGGAGACTCCTTTAGTGCACTGTATTTTCGTTCAGCGTTGAACCCATTGAGCAAAACACTAAATAGCCTGTCTCATGGGTTCCGAATACATGTTAATGAGGATGGTCATTAATTGACCCATCTTCTACACATGGAATGTCCTGAAGCTATACGCTATTTCAGATCAATATCCATATGGAGTTCGGACTAGATAAATGCAGAATAGTGCATTTAGCCACAGGAGAATTAATCAGCGCAGAACAAGAAAACTGGTTTGAGAATGAAATCGAGGCAATGGCTGAGGCGAGTCATATAAATATCAGGGTATTCTCGAATCTAAGGGTATTCAGCATACGATAGTTAAGAATAGCCTAACGGATGACTTCACTACAATGCAAGGTAGATCTCAAGAAACTGTGTAAGTCACAACTTATACAGTTGCAAAACTATTTGAATAGCAAGCAAGATGTTGCGCTTTACAAAACCATCTGTAAAGCGGATCTTGATTACACGCCCTCGAATTTGTCCTCAGGGAAGGGCCTAAATCTCAGAGTAGAAACCATAGAGGATTCAGAAACGCAATGGAGACAAAAAGCCGTCCACGGCGAGCACCCCAAAACATTAGATCAATATGAAGTGGATAGTGAGGAATGCAATATTTTGCAGAAAAAGGGCGTCCTGTATCCAGAAGCGGAAGGATTCGTCATTGCCATTTAGGACTGGGTTGTCAGCACCAGAAATTATCGAAAACACGTGTTACATCAAGACGTGGTTGACCGCTGCCGATTATGTGGAGATACCAATGAATCCATCGACCACATTCTAGATGGTTGTCGCATAATGGCTCAGAGATAATATACGCACAGCCATAATGATGTGGCAGGCATTATACATCAACAACTTGCTCAAAAACGAAGACTCTACAGAATGGATGCCTTTCGACAGATACATTCTCGCGCCCGTTTTGGAAAACGAAGAATAAATCTTATATTGGGATAATAATTAAGTTGTTAGTTTTGTTTTTGTCTTATATTGGGATGTTACTATCCAGACGGATCATTATATCCAAGCCAATCGACGCGACATCATGATGCGAGAGAAAAAAGGTGGAAGAGTCTATATCATCGACATTGCTTGTCTACTTATCCGGAATTTGCAGGTAACCTATACAAAAAATATCCATAAGTATAGCGAGTTAAGGCATGAAGTGAGGAAAATATGCAAGAATGTTAAATCATGCGTCTATTCATCCTATTGCGATTTCGGCAACAGGCAATATTCACGCAAGATGCACTGAACTTCTTAAACATTTAGGAGTCAGCAGGGTACTGGCAGCAGCTCAGAAGGCAGTTTTATTGAACACCTGCCACATTGAAAGAAACTTTCTACACTATCAGGAAACAAGCGACTAAAAAGCTACGGAGTAACAAATGGTAGGTCTAAGAAAGCATCCAGAGGTGACTGTTGTCACCTCCAACGCTCGCGGCCGCTGTGTAAGGATAACAGCGGAAAAAGACGAACTGGAAACTAAACCATACATCTAATTTTTTTACCTACAGCATCATCGGAAAATATTTCAAACGTAGTATTAAATTAGCGTATGACATCCTCATCTCATAAGTCACTTGGCTTAATCCGTGGCTATAATGAAAACCGGGCGCAGCCGAGAACAAATTTTTAAAAAACATAACATTTATCCTTGTAGGAGGTCATTGTGAAGTAACTGATATTTAACATTGCTAAAAACAAAATCTATGTTTAAGAAAGCATGATTTATGCGTTTTCTGATTAAACTGGTTTAAAATACTCATTGTCGAGAATTGTTACTTAAAAGTAATTTTCAGTCCATTCGATGAAAAACCCGAAAGTCTGTCTGTTCTGGTTTTTAACAATTCCAAGCAATAGCGAACAGTTTGAAGGAAATAGGAGGCTTGAATCTTCATAAATTTCTACTTTTTAAATTTTGCTAGTGAAATAAAAAAAATTGAAAGCATTTTCTAAAGACCGGCTTTCTTAAAGTCTTTCTAATTTAACACACAGTTGATTGAAAAAAATTAAACTTGGTTACGAATTTTATGCTCTAATAGCTTGATTTGTCTGAGAAAATCCGATTTGGCCTCACAGTTCGGCGCTCAGGCTTAGAGCGGAAGAATGTTTACGAGTTCTACAGTCATGTAAATATGAATTAGAGCAAAATAGAGCAAGCATAAATTTCAGTATATATTCAAAGGAACACATTGACGTTGTGTTGTGTTGAAATTCCTTATTTAATTATTATTTGATTTATGGTTACAATGTCTGAAATAGATAAGAATAAACATAACTTTTAAAATAAATTGTTTACATGACAATAATTGCATTTTTTGATAAACGAATCCACTCATACTTCACACTTATTTTTTAATTTTAAACGACACGTGAATTAGGATTTAAGGCCGGTATCGGACATGGTTTGCAGTGGCCTTGATCGTAAATTCAGACAATGCAACGTAAATATTTAGGGCCGTGTGAACTATTTCCAATCGAAATATACAATATAATGCAACATACGCATGTTGGTACCAGCGCACTGCCCCCTTTGTTAAAAAAGTAGCTCTTGTTGGAGGAAATTGAGTGACGTCAGAGAGTAAGAATAAATTTCAGGTACTACAACCTAACCTCAACACTTCTGAGTTATCTTGCCATCTACTCTTATAGGCATAACTAACTCACACGTTCTAATACAGATACTTAAAAAAATATCGTTTGCATCATAGGCAAAAGGGTATTTCACTTGTGGAATTCACTGTTCATTCTCGCTAGGTGCACAATATAATATTTTCTTTGACCACAGACAATATGATCCCTCGCTTTAATTGGTTCCGTTATCCCTAGTTGTATCTCATAATAGTATATTTTATATAATGCACAAGATAATGTTTTGAATTCTGCACACGAGCGAAGAGAACTTAAAATAAAATTGTAAGCCATCATGAAACGTAATGGGACAGAAAGGAACATACATCGGATTACAGGACGAAGGCAATCTAACGTTGCAGAGCCAATAAGTTTCGCGAAATGGAGATATTTCTCAGTCACAGTTCTGGATAGACTTATACCATTGGTTATGAAATATTCTACCGAAGTACTGGATACACGACTCTCATAAATTGCGCCACAAAGTAGCGCCGTATAGCTCGTGACTTCAAGAGGCGGAACGGCTGCGGTATTTGTTCATGGTTATGATGTCCAACAAACGATTCTTCGGTTCTCTACGTCCATTGAGTACATACTTAATTTGAAAAACTTTTTTCTTTTGCAAAAAATGAATTTCGGTCTACAATTTAAGTTGTAAACTTGAAAAAAAAATTGAAATCCGGTTTTGAAACAATTTGACCCAAAATTTATTTTTCCTCCACTTTTTGGAGACAAGGCAATGTAGAGGATTTCAGTTAACAATTCAATTACAAACCATTCTAATAATAATAAAAGCAAGGGGAAGCTCAACGAGTTCGCGGTTAACGTGGACCAGTACGCAACATATAATTTCGAGCCATTAACGCTTGTGCTTGATAAACCGTAATGGTACCTGTGAACCATGAATATGTCCAAAAATCTCTTTCCACTCATCACACGCACTCTGCCGCATTAAAATAAATTTTTGTTGTATAATTCTAAATACATAGAAGTAAAATGAAAACACAGAAGAATATGACATAGCTCCTTCACAATTCATTACATTAGTAATATAACCTCGCATATGAAACGTTATCAGCAGTGGCTGAAAACAAAAATTAAACAACAAACCGGAAATACCATAGATAAGCAGGAAAGAAAAATTATTGAAAAAAAGTTACATTGTCAAAAGGTTCTCCATCGATTATTGAATATTACTTTGTACATATCGGCGAATAATATGGCTTTTTGGGGAAACTCTGAAACTTTATATACACCTAATAATGGCAAGTTTTTAGGACTAGTGCAAGTTCTTGCAAAATATGATCCCGTGATGCAGAACCATGTAGCACGTTCGATGAGTGATGATATTTCGAATCATTATTGGGGGAAAACAATTTAAAATGAATGAATGAATTTAATGACTAAAAAAGTAAATGCCGAAATTATAAGTAGAGACAAGAAGCCATATATTACGCAATTATAGTTTACTGCACTCGTGACATTTCTCGGAAAGAAAAACTCTCTTACAATCTGATTTGGTAACTTATCAGATGATACAGAACAAATTGAGTCGATAATGGATTCAAGCAAGTGGGAAAAAATATTTCTTTGCAAAAAAGGATTTTAGATATAAATCCATTAGCTTTATATGTGCTTTGTGGCAGTTTCAATTGAAATCTGGTTTTATGTGACTCTGCAGAGTCTTCTGTAAAATCAGTTACTTTGTTCGGTATTCTTCAAAAAATCTTCACACTATTCTCAGCTTCAGTCAATCGATGGTAGGCTCTAACTGATTACGCAGAAATCTTTACTTTAAAGAAACTGAGTGACTCACGTTGGGGAGAAAAAATAAATAGTGTCAAACTAGTTCGTCATCAAATTTTCTGACGTTCATGATGCTTTAATTACTTTGTCTGAAACTGAAGGCTATGGTGCTGATATAGTGCATGAAGAAATCACTCTAGCAGAACAACTAAGAGAGTTCAGCTTTTTTATCTCCGTAATTATTTTGTACGACGTTCTTTTTCAAATCAATGTTTTTGGTAAAGCGTTTCAAGCAAGACACGGACATCGCCGAATGCGCAGAAATGCTCAAGAAATGTTGAGAATTTTTAGAAGACTATCGAAAAAATGGTTTTAAGCAAACCATTATCACAGCAACAGATCTAGCAGAGGAACTAAAAACCAAGCCTTTTTGACGAAATTGCCCAAGATGAACCCTTCGTTTGTCCAGAGAAAAAGATAGGCATGGAATTCTTCGATCCTTTGTTGGGTACAGCTTTAATGTATATAAAGGAAAGACTTGAACAGCTCAGCGACTATGCGGAAACATGGAGTTTTTTTTACAATGTAGATAATCTACCAGATAGAAGAGAACTGATTAGATACCCTGCTGATGTTTAAATTAAACTCATGGTTAATTCGCAATCTGAGATTGAAAATGCTCTACTTTGCGATGAATTAATAAGTAATCAAGTTTTTCTTTCTGGTAAGGTTGAAGGTAAGAATACTTTGATCTTCGTATTGGACTTTATAAAACGACACCGTTTACAAAATTTATATTAAGATCTACAATGTCAAAAGACCGACTTTCGAGTTGAGGAACTTTTTCAATTGAAAAGGTTATCGCCGAAAATCTAGAGTTTTCTGCTGTTATTAAAAATTTCATCGACAAGAAATACCGATAAGTTAACTTCAGACATTAACTAAACTCTCAGTTTACAATCTCAATCTGCTTTGTTTTCTGTTTACTAATTTGTGTGTATGCTGAATCTATATGTTCTGAAATTATATGATTTTTCTAATCACTCATTCAGTGTGTTTTGTTTTGGGCTCTCTGAAAATATAGAAAATCTCAGAAATCATGGCATTTTCAATTTTGAAAGGGGCGCAATTAAAAATTTTGCCCGAGGGTGCTACATATGCTAATACCAACACTGCTAATTAAATACTAAAAAATATATGCAAGAATTTAACAAATTGAATAATAAAATAGGTTTTCATGTAACAAAAGAATGCATACGTAAAACACTTGGAAAGTTATTAACTACTTTATAGAGAACCTGTTCCAATAATTATGATGTGTAAAATGTGATACACTATCCATATTTCTCAAGTATCTTCTATATATCCGAGTTGCAACGTAACTCGCGAGTATCGAAGTTTGCGATATAAAAACTTTTTGAAAGTTAGTGGAACTTGAAAGACGTGGCAGGAAGTTGTTTTCGATACAACACCATGCAGAAGTTTCCTGATACTAGAGGCATCGATTATGCCACTGACAGAAGCCAGAGACCAATTACAACCATGTATACACCGGGGAAAGACAACGTTACTGGGATATCGTTACAGGCCTCGAGAACGTCGTTATGTGATGTGGACGACCCTAACGACCAAGCCTTCGTGATTTATGAGACGACCAAGTCGCGACACCGTACACCTAGTTTATGGCACTTACGAACCTTGCTCCTGAATTGCCAGATCACGGGTCGCAAATTTCACCCGACGTCAACCTCTATCTCTTCTAAATCCACGCTAAATCCAAGGTCAAAGATGTATATCATGTAATGAGATTCGAGAGTTGAGAAAGTTATTCGGAATACTAAATTATACATTTGGGTAATTATCTCTGAAATCACTCGACCTGTTCAAAGATATAAGGAATATTGCAAAAATCGTCAATTATGTTACCCAATTTTCTAAAATATTGAGTAATGCACTTGTGAGAAGGAAATTAAAAAAGGACTAACAGTTTTTCAAACAAAGTGTTTCGCAGTTCCAATACTCGGAATAACAAGACACATCCTATTCAAAAGATTAACAATGAAGAATTATCGATTTAAGTGTCGTCTAACGTTTCCCATCAACCAAAATCACGGAAGATTTTTTGATTATACTATTATGGTCAGAAATTTCTTTAAAACAAATGTAAATAACATCGTAGTAGGGAAATTCGTTGAGTTTATTTATGTAGTTGTTGGAACATCCCATAAACATACAAACAAGAAAATCGACATTTCGAATTAACCAAAACCACAGGAGATTATTTGATGAAAATATTGTTTTGAAAAACCCTTCGAAAATATGTGTATACGAAAAGTCCTCAACAAGGAAAAAACGTGAGATCCATTTTAACGGTTGTTTTACCATCCCTTACAGATTCAAGCAATGAAATTGAGATTTTCTAACGACCAAATTATCACATTTCTCTTATCAAAAAGTTTTCATGTTTGCCTAGTTGGCATGAGTTTCGTAGAGCATGTACGTCCAAATGAACTCTATTTACTTAAAACAAAGAGAGATTAGTCGCTTTTGACATGCATGACCGTCGGTACAACGTAATTTCGCCCACTATTCGATAAATCATACAAAGCTGGGCTCCAAATTTCCGAAACAATAGTTTTTGGAATCCTTTGGTCTTTCTCTATCTCTTGAACTGTTAAACGACGATTTTCAAAAATTAGCACTTGCACTCGTTAAACATTTGAAGGTGCTTTGGCTATTTCAGGCATACCAGAGCGAGGGTCACTTTCCACTGAAGTGCGACCACCTTAAGTCGCCAAAACAACTCTTTAGTTTGAGTATCTATCACAGAATCATCATCATATGCTTTCCAAATTATAACGATGGGTTCCGAACATGAATGGCCTAGTTTTTAGAAAAATGAATGGACACTCTTTGTCCGGTACGTACCATCATCCTGAAATGCGAAGATCTTGTGTTTAGATGTTTACGCAACTGTGTACACTAGTTGACTAAAGATTCGCAAATCCGTGTCACTTAATAGGGGACATCACAAAGTTTTCACCTAAATAGTAAATACCTGATTTTGACAATAGCAAAACTAAGTACAAATTAGAGTACAAGGTTGGACCTCGATAATATAATAAAAAAATCTTCCCTGATTTTGGCAGTTTGAAAGTGTCGATTTCATTGTTTGAATTTTTCGAGGATGTTCAAACAACCCTTACAATAATTTTAACGACTTTTCCTGCTGGAAAATGTTCACTAAAATTGTTTTCAAGTGATTTTTCATTCCAGTAGTTTAGTCAAAAAATCTCCAGTGGTTTTAGTTTTTTTAAAAGGTTGGTTTTCTTACCTGAATCTTCGAGGGAAGTTAAAACAAGCCCCAAATATCCTGTATACACAAAATCGTCAATCTGTCACGATTATGGGTATAATACTTTTGTCTTAGTGAATATTATCTATATAATATGAGGCATTCAGCCAAATCTGCCAAAAAAATTTTGAGAAGGATAACATTCCAATAAATGACGAATTTTTCTATTAAAATTCATGTAAAAATAAGAAGTTTCGAAATTTTTCGAGTAAAAATTGTCCATTTTTCAATAATTTGCTTTTGATTAATTGATCTGCAGGTTCGATATTACAAAAGAAAATATATTATTGGACATTAATATATGAATAAATTTTCTGTGCAGTTTCATTTAACGTTCTTAACTAATAGATGATATAGTAATACTCTAACTATCCGTTTCCTTATATAAGAATCGTAAATTCTATCAAGGTGGAGATAGTTGAGTGGGCGTAGTTAAATTTTGACTATATTTCTTTAATAATCTCTTTGTTATTAAAATATTTAATTTGGCTCATCAGAAATAATTAATTTGATCGAGGTTAGAAGTGTGGAAAAAAAGCGTTTAAATATTATCAATTATCAGAGAATAAATTTATAGAGGCATGGTTGAAGTTTAAAAGTTACATAATACTTACTCATTATTAATCAACCGATAGTTTAGCATTTCATTATCGAAAGAAACATTTAAATATCAGTATGGATTGTCTAGGGAAACTGATCGAAGTTCTTAATATAAATATAAAATATAATATATAAAAATATAAAATTTTTCATATTGTTTTCACTTCTTCAATGTAGAGTTCTTGTGGAACAAATGATTTAAAAATTTTATCGAAATTATATACTTTAAAACCTAGCATAGAAAGCTTTTTTTGTTTATTCTGTGAAATTTCATTTTTGGTCCTTATTCACTTGTCATTCTCTTTCTCATGTCTTATTTTCAATTCAAGCGCCACAAATAATTGGGCCATCTAATATAGATTTTCCTAAACCATATTAATCGGTTACAATAATCATGGCATAGACACTGCATAGTGTTAAAACTGTAAAAGTATTTTGCGTCATGTTGCGAATCTTCACTACAGCTTGGCGTCAATTATTGTCTTCTCCACTATGAAAATAATTATTTGGTTTGGCCATGTCTACCGTGATGAAAGTATTTAGAAGGTAATGACTAAGGGATCGACAGAAGATTGAATCTGTTAATTTAAAACACCCGCTAAATTGTTGAGAGGTTTACATAGGAGTTAAGATAAGACCGAAGACCACATCTACAATTGAACCTAATGCAACGACAAAAATAGGTTTAGCTTTGGGTGCATAACGATGCGTCCTAATTTTGCCTATCTAATTGCCTTTAAATGATACATGCATAAATACGGCCGTTTCTCATGCCTGTGTAGCGAACCCATTGTTCACCTTTTCAGCTCATAGGTTAAAAGACTAGTAGCCATTGTATATCTATGGCGTAACAAATATACAATGTATATAGACGCTGATATGTAATGGCCATGATATATCTATGACGTCATAATTGTTGACGGCATAGATATACATCGGCCATTACGTACCTAAGAAGTTGAAAAGTGGCATTTAATCCCAATTTTCATGTATGTCCTGAAAAATATCCTTTTTCGTGAAATTTCGTCAGATATTGACATTTTAAGAAATAACATGTTTCTGGTGCACTTCATCTAAAAGTTTGTTTCTGTGATAATATACATATTTATAACTCCCTTTTGAACAAAACGAAATTAATTCCAATGTGATAAAATTTGCCTAATATTAATTTTGAAAAAAGAACTATAATCGATCAAACTTGAAATTAATTTTGTTACGTAACACAGACATGATTTACGCGTTTTATCAGCGGATTTTTAGCTCTAAAAGTAATAGCCGTTTACACAACAGTTGGAGCGACAGCGAATGCGCATTTGCGATTCACGATTATGATCGTAATTAATTATGGCTCCCTCAACCTAACCTTAAAAGTCATACGTGATATACTTGTAAATCATACCTTTGTTACATAAAATATCATGTGCACCAAGAAGAAAAACGTCTGTTTACTCTCGGGTATTTCTAAAACTCAGCTTCGACTCTTTATTGCAAACTCGCGGTTGAGTAAAAAGATTGAGTTTGCCTCCTACGTACACAATACCCTATTAGTTTCTCAGGGAATTATACGTATTGTTACCATCACAAAATAACCTTTCACATGAAGTGCGCCAAAATAACTTTTTTCAAAAAAACTCCAGGCTTGACGAAATTGTATGAAAAGCGGTCTTTTTCAGGACGCTGTAACTTTAAATGTTTTTATTTATTTGAAAAAAAAAAATGGCCAGAGAACAGTTACAGAATAACATGTTAAGAAACCTAATGGTGAACCGAAAAAAACACAAATTAATTATGAGCTAGATAGAAACAGTGATTATGCGAATAGTTATTAAGGTTACTTACATTAAAAATAAAATTAAAGTAGTGCGGCTTTACTAGATTTCTGGAGCTAGCATATTTGCTGGAAATATTAGTGTAACTCAACTTATGTAAGTACAACTTTCGTATACGAAGCACAGCACATTAACTAATTAAGTCATATCTCCCAAATTATAAGAAATAGAACATTTTTAGCATTTTTTTTTAATTTTACGGGAAATTGTATACACCCCATTTCAATAAGGAACGTGAGAGTTTCCGGTTGAAAATATATTTATGTATCATCCTACTACATAAATGAGTTTCCATAAAACTTCTTGAAACAGTATTCAGATTGCACGTACGGATTTAAAAGGATTCAAATGTGTGTTCAGATTAAACTTGCTGTTGGTTCGTGGTTTGAGAACACAGGAAAACGCCGATCGTCAAAAGTACGCCGATTCGTTTTTGTTTTGAGTTGCAACAAAAATGAGACAACTAAGAATGAGA
>CAKNWU010076640.1:0-19727 GCA_932072015.1 Andricus quercustozae
CTTTCAGAGAAGTGTGTTTCAGGGCGATACCATGAGCCCTCTCCTCTTTTGCCTCACATTATTGCCACTATCTCTCGCACTTCGCCATTCCGAAGGGTACCTCTGCGGCCAACCTGGAAATCGAAAGCATAAAGTCACTCATGTATTTTACATGGATGATCTCAAGATCTATGCTAAAAATCAAGAGAAACTACATCTGGCTCTAGACATTGTCAAAGAGTATACTCAAGAAATTGGAATGGAGTTCGGGTTAGAAAAATGCGCCAAGGTTTATTTGAAGAAAGGAAAACTTAATGGAATCCCGGAAGACCCTGAGCTCGTCGACAGAAGCGCTATACGAGATCTTGGCGCTGGAGAGACCTATACATACCTGGGCGTGCCACAGAGCCGCATTCAGGACGTGACATCTATAAAGGATAGTCTCCGATGCAGATATAAACATCTTATTCGGCGGATTTGGTCTCCCGAACTGTCGGCGAAGAACAAAGTATCTGTGACGAACATGCTTGCCGTCCCGGTAGTACTCTATTCATTTGGAGTGGTTCCATGGACGAAGGACGAGCTCAGATCCCTCGATATCGGGACCCGAAAGGTTATGCACATGAACAAAAGCATGCACCTTAAATCTTCTGTTCCGCGGCTTTACATCTCACGCCGTTAAGGTGGTCGCGGAATACTAAATCTTGAATGTCTTCACAACAGGATTATTTTGGGTACAGCACATATAGTCGCAAATGGACAAGACCCTCTTCTGAAAATGGTCAGGAAACACGAAGAAGTGGGCAAAGGGGCGTTTCTTTACAAAGCAGCGGAGGAGGCTGCTGAAACACTCGGCCTTGACTTCAATATCAGGGATGAGCAAAGTGCATCAAATCTTATCCATCTCGAGTACTCACTCCTGAAGGCCCGGATTAAGAAAGCATAGGAGAAAAACTTCCGCGAACAGCTCCTCGAGAAGAAGATGCACGCATCTTCCACAGAAATGTGGAGGATCTGTCGATGTCGTATGAGCTAACGTTTGCTTTCCTTAAATCGCCCGGATTGAAGTCGGGCACGGAGGGTTTCATTTTGGCATGCCAAGACGGTGTCATTTCCACTCTAGCATACCGTCGCCACATTTTGAGCCAAGACATTCCCGATGATAGCTGCAGAGCGTGTCATGCACACCCCGAGCATCTAGGACACATACTATCTGGCTGTCCAATTCATGCGGGAACGACCTACATCCAAAGGCACAATGCGGCACTAAGAGTGCTTTATTACCATCTTTGTCACTCTTACGGCATCAGCCCAAATACCGCTCCGCTAAACGCTCCTAGGGAAATAGAATCAATTGTCGAGAATGAGAAGTGTCGGATATACTGGAACTTCATATTCTCCACAATTGTTTCTATTGCGCACTCGAGGCCTGACATAGTCCTTCTTGACTTCGAGAAACGAACCATGTTCGTTATCGAATTTTCGGCACCAGCTGACAAAAACATCATAGCCAAGGAGAATGAAAAGAAAGAGAGGTATAAAGAACTTTTAAGGGAGTTGCGACGGCTATACCCGGAATATTCCGTTAAGCTAATCGTCTTGATCATCGGCGCTCTTGGAGGTGCCAAGGTTTCACTGGTTCATAGCCTAAAAAG
Source organism: Andricus quercustozae (assembly GCA_932072015.1). NCBI lineage: Eukaryota > Metazoa > Arthropoda > Insecta > Hymenoptera > Cynipidae > Andricus > Andricus quercustozae. The sequence continues at coordinate 1,635 of CAKNWU010076640.1, forward strand.
CATCCCTGCGTGTCAAGAAAATGCCAAGACACTTGCGGGGAAAATGCAGAAGGCGGTCGTCCTTGGGTCGCTTCGTGTCCTCAGGGTGCACGAGACTTTTGCCGGATCATCGTATTGAATTCGTCGCAGACTGTAACCACCTATCTCACGGTCGTGAGACGTGGTTGCAGCTGAAATTTTACCGCGATTTCGCTGAGAGCGGGTGCAATTTTCCAGATTAGCACCTGCTCCCAGCGAAATTCTGCGGTTGTCCTTATGACAAACTTTTAACTATATATACTGGCTCCATGGAGTTTTGGGGTTGGTGACTTGACCTCGTTATATGACCAGTACCTTAAAGAAAGGTCTGAATAAACTTCAATGCGTAAATGAGGAATTTGGAAGAGTGAAATTTAGGAAAATCAGGCTCTCACTATTGATGGCAGTCCTAGATGGATTTCCAACGGAAAATTTGCACTTAGAGACCAAACTGACACTAAATTGATTTTCTGGGAATTTCCAATAGTTTCCTTGATGTCGAAATCAAAACCAAACGTGTTGATTTAAGGGATGACTGGTGACTGATCAAATTGAAGAAGACTGACTGAAGTGAAGATTTGAAGCGATGTACTGAACTGAACTGAGTTGAAGAAGATCGAACGGAACTTTTAGAAGACTGAACTGAGGTTTGGCTGAGGTGACTGAACTGAATACTAAACTGCCTCTTGGGAATTTCCTATATTTTACTGGGTGTTAAAATCAAAACTAAACGTGTTGACTTGACTGAACTGGTGTACTGTGCTGTCTTGTAGAAGACTGAACTGCGGGCCGACTGTGTTAACGGAAATAAGGGGTCCCTCGATGAGTCCCATATTATATGCAGTCAGATTCCCAGTAAAAAAAAACTAATTGCGGCGAATTGAGATGAATTTGTTGGAGCCTTCGTGAATCTCGCTTTGCGACAATCTCGAATTGGAGCAAGTCGTGAATTCTTGTATATTCGGAAATAATTAATTTAATCTTCAAATCTGCTTTCCGCCGAAATTCGGCGCACAATTTTAAGGGGGCCTAATTCATTTGAATGTGGCAGCACGAATAAATTTTAGTGTCAGCCAATTCATTTTAATTCGCGAGATTTAAAGTCAAGCTCCAATTCGCCTGAATTCGACAGCGCGAATGCAGTTAAAGGCTGGCCTATTCAATCGAATTCGTAAGCTATAACCAACGCGCTGGGCATAAAGGATCCGTTATGAATAAATATCAATGAGTCCCGTAGCTCAGTGGTCGCTCTCTGGACTTATACACTTGGGATCGCTGGTTCGAGTCTCGAGGCATGCAATTTTTATCAATTTTTTTCGAAATAACCTTAACCACGAATTAAAACGAATTGAAACGCATTCAATTCGCGCTGGCTCAATTCGTTTAAACGAATCAGAAAGCGGAATTCGGGCGAATTAAAAAATGTTTATTCGCCGAAATTCGCCCCAATTAGTTTCTTTTTACTGGGTTTGTGTATAGGGCTCCTACCCTAATGTCGTACTCCTATATCATTGAGGTCCTTTGACCCAAGAACTTTCTCATCGGTAATTCAGTGCGTGGCATATGCAGATCTATTTAACCTTCTAGCCTACCCTTAGGTACCTTTACTGATTCATACAATTTGGAAAAACTGGTCGATGTGTGACGAGTTAAAACCTGATTTATTTTTCATATCGGTCATTCAGCGCGTGGCATCCCTGTAAAAGGGAGAGCATTGAAGTAGATTATATGGCATTGAACAAATTGTATACTTTAATACCTGTAAATATAAACAAATTCCGCTTTTGTCCGAATGATCATTTAACGGAATTCGAATGCACTGATTGTATTTGATATATTCAGTCGGAAAAAACATTAAATGATATTCGCCTTATTTGGTAATTCAACAGCATTGAATGACATTGATTCCATTCCATACCTCCGGTCATTAAACTGCATTCAATGGCATTAAATCAATGGCATCACAAAGAAGCTACTTTAATGCCATAATTTTTTTGTTGATTCCAAATGATTCAAAAATTTGGAATTTTTTTGGATTTTTAGGCATTACAGTGTACAATTCTTGTCAATGCCATATAATCTACTTCAATGCAATATTTACTTATCCATACAATTTGGTAACCCTGCTTAAAATTCCGGACAAGATCCGACTGAAACTGGATCAGGCCCTGACAGAAACCGGATAGAACTTTTATATGGGTATATCTGACCTCTATCCGGTTACTGATTTTCTATCTAGGAATCATTCGGGACTATCCAGGTTTTATCGGGAAAACGTAACCAATAATGAATTTTGACAAAGTCAATCTATCTGGGTCTACCCGGGACCTATCTGGAACATGGAACCAGAAATTTATTGCCTGTAAAATCAAAAAATTAGTCCATCCATCTATATTATCAAATCTCGCAATGTACGCTTAACCTGGTCTAGCCTGGACGTATCCGGGACATGGAACCAGAATTTGATTTCCTGTGAAGTCAAAAAGGTTGTCTGTCCTGGTCTATCCGGGACCAATCTGGGAGTATTTGCATCGATAAAGAGACAAAGTCCGATAAATTATGTTTTATCGGGTCTATCGGGGATCTAGCCAGGACGTGGAACCAGATTTCAGCTGTGATGTCACAAAGCTCAAACATTTTCGCTCCATACATCATTCTTATGAATGCGCACTTGAAACTTTTCGCAAAACATATTTACGTTTATACATTAGTTAATAACTACACTTTTAATGTTGGTGTGGAGTGGCCACTGTCCACGAGTCGTAAAAGAAGCCCCGCCTCACGGAAAATCTATCTTGCCAAAGATTATACCGAAAGGGACCACAGGGCGAAGTTGGCCACTGGAAGTTTTTCGATTCAGGGTTTGGAAAAATTATGTCTGATAGTTTTCCGACACAGCTTTATTGTTGTATTAAGACATAAACTTACATTTGAGAAACAATATCATTGAATTACAATCACTGGTACATAATCAGCTATCCTCTCTGCTATATTATAATCTATTCCGATATTCTTGGTTTAAAAGCGATTAGGTATCTGAAAGACCTAATGAGCAAATGGCGAACAAATATTTATCTGATTTTTGAAGCAATGAAGAATTTATTATGTAAGAGGGTGTAATTAAAATTTACTTCTAAAAATGATTATAATATTAAAAACTATATAGTGATGCTTTGCAGCATAAAGATGTTTTACCTTGATTATACATTGCCCAAGATTCATTCAGTTTTTCATTTCCTTACAAAACGAATCGTCCCTCCCAAAAATGTTCTCAAATATTTTTTTGTTATTAAAAAAATCCACATCGGCGTAATTCACCCTTAGGAAGCAACCACATTCTGAAATTTTTAATTCCATGTTATGTACTTCATGACTAGAAACGTTTTCCATATGATAACATTTAAAAAAATTCAAGATTTCAACAAAAAGCTCCATTTGCTTCTGTCTACAACATATATCAAGGAGAATAAAATCGGAGGCGGACACCTACGAAAGGTTCCTGTTAGTTGAAAGTGGAACTGCTTTGTTAAGAAATCTTTTTTTTTTTGTTTATTCATCATTTTAGGAGAAAAATCTTGCTTTTGTTCTAAATTTAACTCTTTTGTTGAAAATTATTTTTTTTTTGCAATTCATTCTTTTTAACAAAAAATTGAACCATGCCATGTTCGACTGAAAATTAATTTTCTTTAAATTTATCATTAAAATACATCTGTTTGGTTAAAAATTTAATTATATTATTCAGAATCTACTTCATTCCGTTGAAGATTTTTTTTTCTGAAAATTTAACTATTCTGAGTTGAACATTTATTTGTTTTATGTGAAAATTCAACTATTTAAATGAAAATTCGTCGTTTTTGGATGCTTGAAACGTCCTTTTTTTTAATTAAAAACTATTTCCTTTGATTGAAAATTAAACTATTTTGTTGAAAATTATTTTTTTTTGTAGTTAAAAATTAATTTTTGGGAATGAAAATTGAACTATTCTGTTTCTGCTTGTAACTTTACCTTCTTTAGTTGAAAATTTATATTTTTGGTTTTATTTCACTGTTTTTGACTAAAAATTAAAATATTTTTGGTGGAAATAACAACTGTTACACTTTTCATTGCGAATTCATTTTATTTAAATTGAAGATTCATCACTAGGGTTGAAAATATAACTATTTTGTTGAATATTCATTTTTTTCTCAGTTGAAAATTAACGGGTTCAACAAAATATTTAATCATTCCATTTTTGGTTTAAAATTTATCTTTTTGAGATTAAAACTCAACTATTTGGTTGAAAACTAATGTATTTTGTGTATGTCTTAAGTAATTTGTAGATGACAGCTTTTAAAATTTGGTACGATTGTTGTAACTAAAATTGTTTACAAAAAATTTAGAAAAGAGCATTTTTTGTATAAACGTGATTATCCTCCTAGGTATAAGATTGTTTTTATACCTAAGCAAAATAGGCTAAACAAAAACTATTACTCTTGACATTCCTCAACTGTATCATTTATCGCAAAAAATAAAAACTTTTCACGATTCTAATCTTGTCATTTAGCTAATAAAATTAATTTATATAGAAATTCTTTTTAAACACCGTCCTTAGCATGAATTTTACGTAAAACTGCTATTTTGCATTTTTAAATTAAACATTCCTTAAGAGGTGACTAAACTTTAATTTATAAAAATTACCCCCAATTTAATTCCAAAAGCCCGCGGTTACGGCTTATAATGTTAACCAGTTAACTTATTTCAGAACACAGACAAAACAAAAGGTAAAAAGCGTTGCAGGTAAAATTTCTGGAGGTAATCTCACCATGCAAAAAAAATGAAGATCGATAAGGGTAAAACGAAAATTTAGTGATCTTTTATGTTAAGGTTACCGATTTTCAATTTTTTGCATGGTGAGATTACCTACAGAAATTTTACCTGCATCGCTTTTCGAATTTTTGGACCACCCTAAAGACACAATGAGAGTTTAAAATTTTAAGAACTTCTATTTTCGAAATTAGTTGATCAAGAATCCTTGTTTTTCAAAATGAAGTTCAATTACTTGAAGATTATTGTCTATTCTTAGGCTGTCTCAGAAACTACAGGCTTTCACTTATTGCATGATCCTCCTCATCCTTTATTTTTGAGACCCGAATCAATAGTCAGATTTCGAGAGATTTAAAAAAAAAATAAAAAGATTTCCAAGAAATTTCAAGAGTTTTTATTTTAAAAACCACATATGTTGCAAGTTTATCATTTTTTATTTATATAATTTATGCCGTTTTATTTGACCTCTATTTGGAACCATTACACTGGTCTATAGAACAGTAACGAAAATTCAAATAAAAAATAATGTCATTATTGATTACATGGAAACAACCTGAAAAATGATATGCAAAGAATTATTTTGGGAAAAGTGCATAAAAGTATTTACAAAAAAGAAAGAAAGGCTCCTGAAATATACAATTTCTAATTTAATGCTTCAATTGCGTAAACAAAAGTTGAGATAAAAAAGTAGATGTTCAAAAATTAATAATAATTATTATAATATTAATAATTTAAGATTGAAGTTCAGATTTTGTGAGTTAGGCTGTGATGGAATCACAGCCATAAACTGCTATAATCAGGAGTGATTCAAATTGAACAAAATCTCATTGAAACGATGAAAGTTGTAGACTTTCCAATTTAGCTCCTTAATTCTCAAAAAATTTTAAATTATTGAATACGCTAAAAATGTAATAATTTAAGTTTCATACTGAATAAGTTGGGTAATCTTAAACTAGTACAGTGTGAAATTGAATATTTTTTAATTATATATTTTACAAATTATAAAATGTTATTTAAAATTGGATGGAAGAATTTTAAGCAGAAACGGTTCAAATTAGAGCAATTTTTAGATTGGAAGATTTAACATTTTTTGGTCGAATTCAGGAATTTAAAAATTAAAGCCCTCTAATACTTGAAAGATTACTAATTCGCTATATTCTAATTCGGATAGAATAAAATTAAAATTACGAGAATTAGATCATTTCAAATTTAATACGCTTCAAGTTCTATAGTTTTTAATTAAAGCATTAAAACATGTATATATGCTTGAAAATTTAGATTCTTCCAAATTTTACAGTTTCAAATTGGAAAATTTCCAGTGTTCAATCTTTCAAATTTGTATCGCCCTAAATGTAAAATTGTTCAATTTTTAATAAACTCGGTTTGAAAATGTTCCATTTCCATTATTTTTATTACAGCACCACAAAATTATAATTGTTCAATTTTGATGGCTTCTACTTCGGAATAGTTCAATTTTACATATTTTGCATTTCGAAATTTTCTCATTTTTAAAGCTTTGGATTTGTACAATATTAAACGTTTGAGTTTAAAATGGTTAAATTTTGAACGTTCAATTCTCATAAAAATTTTAAAGCTTCAAGTTATAAATTGTTTCGCATTAGGTTCGTTAACTTTGAGATTCTTGTTAAATACCTAAAATTATAAATTGTAATTTTCTTATTTATTAAATTTATTGTCTAAATAAAGGATAGTTCTGATGTCTGGGTTAAGTAAGTTTATTGCTGTAAACGCTAAACTCTTATTTGTACAGGCCATCAATACAAAAATGTACCAGACATCCTTGACTAAAGTCTGGGAAATGGTATAAATAATGTATTATTATTGTAATTATTGTTATTTAATAACTTAATTATCCATTTAATATTATAATTATAATTTTTTATTTATAAACTTATGAATTCTTACTGCACAGGTGTTCACAATACGTAACCGTTAATATTTAGCTTTGCTGTCAAAAATCTTGGTTTCGTAAAAAAGCAGGACATTTTGCCTATTTTCAAGAAAAAACCAGGACACCAGGACAGACCTCGGAAAAAGAGGACAAGTCCCGAAAAACCAGGACGGATGGTAACCCTAGCTTAAGGGTGTTGGTTCAATCCGACATGGAATTTTTTTTATAGGTACGTCACTGACTTAATATATAATTTTTTTCAAGTATTTGAGAACGAAAGAAAGAAAACTTGTCAAATGTTTTAGGTTTTTCGAGATCCTCGGATCAATAAAATTTAGAGAAATTAAGCCTTTTGCTGAGGCAATTATTATTTTTAATGAAATTATCAATTTTTTGAAAGGGAGAAATCTGCAGATAGCAGAAGACAGCATTTTAACGGCGAGAACCGTTTGCAAATTTATTTGTTTACTCACAATTCTGACATCACAGAAGCATTTTCAGGCGTCATCCTATATCCGAAGACCCACCACTTGATGATGGTGACTAAATATTTTGCGAAATACGTCGCAAAATGGAGAGAGATGGGTACAAATATGAGGTCTCCTGTGTGTGTGAATACTATAAGACTGTAGTTATAAGCAGCAAAGCAGACGCGCATTCAACCACCTGTCAAAATCATACTCCGAATCTCCGATGCTCTGAAGTACGAAATCAGTGATGACATACATAAAAAATATTAAAAACATTATAAAAATTTATTATGAATTACTTTTTCAACAAATTTCTTCTGAAATTAAATGTTTTGTGAAATATTAGTTATTCTTTGGAAGTGAAAGAAAATAAACTGTTAATATATGTTTTATAAATTTGTTTCTTGTCTAAAATCAGAAATTAATTCCAATTTTGAATTGCATCACTGGTCCGAAACACACATTGCCACTCGCGAAATCGGGACGCCCTTCCTTATCGACCGCGAATCCAGGCTTCGAGTCTCAGCGGCAGTTTTGAATGGAGAAATAAAAATGCAGACATCATCTGCAAATGCACTAATTTTATGGATAAACCAATTTATGATTGTTTGTAAATTTGTAAATTTATTCAGTTTGAAATTATAATTTGAAAATATTAAAATTATAATTTTGAAATTATAAATTTATCAAGTCATCCAGAAATAAATTCAAAAACCATCAATTTCGAATTCTGAAATTTCCAAATGAGGCCCTCTGCAAATTTATTTATAAATTCCAAGTTTATCAAGTTTCCCAAGTATAAATTTCGATATTGCCAAATTTTTCACATTCATAAGTCCAACATTACAAAAGTGGCTAGTGTCCACTTTTCTTTATAAATAAAAAAATGTATCAAGTCATCCAGCAATAAATTGCAAAACCATCAATCTCGAATTCTGAAATTTCCAAGATAGGCCCTCTGCAAATTTGTTTATAAATTCCAAGTTTATCAAGTCGCCCAACTATAAATGACGATATTAAAAAATTTTCCACATTCATAATTCCAACATTGCAAAAGTGGCAAGCGTCCACTTTTCTTTATAAATAATCACATTTATCAACTAACTCCGCAATAAATGTCAAACCCATCAATTTCGAATTCTGTAATTTCCAAATTAGGCCCTCTGCAAATTTATTTATAAATTCCAAGTTTAACAAGTCCCCTAACTATAAATAACGATATTAAACAAATTTCCACATTGATAATTCTAATATTAGAGAACTGGACAGCGTTTACTTTTCTATATAATTTATAAATGTATCAAGTCACCCAGCAATAAATTCCAATACCGTCAATTTCGAATTCTAAAATTTCCAAATTATGCCCTCTACAAATTTAATTATAAATTCAAAGTTTCACAAGTCACCCAACTGTTATTTTTGATGTTACAAAATTTTCCACGTTTACAATTTAAAAATATAAATTACAAATGTATCAATACACCAAAACAATTTTTCAAATTTATCACATGTGATATATCACCAGTGATGCAATTCAAAATTGGAATTAAAAACAATTCTTGTAATTGAAAAATGCACAAGAATGTATATAAAATGTACAACTTCTGATTTTAGACAAGAAACAAATTTATAACACATATATTAACAGTTTATTTTCTTTCACTTCCAAAGAATAACTAATATTTCACAAAACATTTAATTTCAGAAGAAATTTGTTAAAAAAGTAATTCAAAATAATTTTTTATAATGTTTTAAATATTTTTTATGCATTTTCAAAAGATCCAATTTTGAATTGCGCGCCAACTACGGCCAACCAGTGCGCGGCCCGACCGCAAGCGCAGCAGCAAAAGGCGCCCACGTTGGCATCACTGATTTCGTACTTCAGAGCATCGGAGATTCGGAGTATGATTTTGACAGGTGGTTGAATGGGTGTTGCTTTGCTGCTTACAACTACAGTCTTATAGTATTCACACACACAGGAGACCTCATATTTGTACCCATCTCTCTGCATTTTGCGACGTATTTCGCAAAATATTTATTCAGTATCATCAAGTGGTGGGTCTTCGGATATAGGATGACGCCTGAAAATAATTCTGTAATGTCAGGATTGTGGGTAAACAAAGAAATTTGCAACCAGTTCTCGCCTTTCAAATGCTGTCTTCTGCTATCTGCAGTTTGCTCCCTTTCAAAAAATTGATAATTGCATTAAAAATAATAATTGCCTCAACAAAAGGCTTAATTTCTCTAAGTTTTATTGATCCGAGGATCTTGCAAAACCTAAAATATTTGACAAGTTTTCTTTCTTTCGTCCTCAAATACTTGACAAAAATTATATATTGAGTCAGTGACGTACCTATTAAACAAAAAATTCCAAGTCGGATTGAACCAATACCCTTAATCAAATTAAGAAATGTAATCTCAAAATTTTAATATCTAAAAAAACAAGCTATAATCTACGAGATAATGACTATACGACTCAAATCATTTGCACAGTCCAATGGCTTAATCAAATAAGAAATGTAATCTTTAAATTTTAATATCTGAAAACAAACAAGTTATGATCTGCGAGATAATGACTATACTATTCATATTATTTTATCTAAAGAATCACCAGAATATTCATGGGTAAATTAATCAGTTTTCCTTCTACTTAGAAAATATGAGGATTCTTCATACTCTTGTATTATCCTTGGCAGCCATTCTCAATTCTATTGGTGAATATAATATATCTATAATTTTAGGTACATTTTTAAGCTTTGTTCAAATAAAAATTTGTCCGATTTAATCTGCATTCCATCCCATATGCTATTGTATTTAAACTCGAGTACTCCCGAAATGAGTACCAATTTAATCTGATATTATTCCGGGGAATCTTGAATGTGTCTGTTATTAACAATGGGTGGTCCAAAAATAAGTTTTGCTTCTTAAAGTGAAAACGCTTTTCGATTTTTTCGAAATATAAGTCAAATACACCAGACTCTCGGCTTAGGAATTCGCGGTTTAGGAATTCAAATTTCAGAATTTCCGGCCTACGCAGTTTCTCAGCGCGCAGGGGGAGAGCCGGTTGCGACTCACGCCTCGGAAGGGACGCAGTGCGCGAGCACTCAGTTGAGTAGAAGCGTAATATCATGAATTCCAACTGGAAGCGGTTCAGGCGGCCCTGACTGTTTATGTTTCGATACTCGCGATTTAGGAACAAGGCTATTTGCAGGGAACCCCCGAAACTGTTCCTGAACCGAGAGTCTGGTGTAATGAAGTTTGACTGAATGGTCTTCTATAACAATATTATGGGGACAAAAAGCATGCCGAATGGAAATCTCTAACCATTACAAAAAAGGAATAATATTCAATTGTCTATGGACATCAAAAACTCACATAAAATAATTGTTTCAATTTTTTTCTTATAACTGTAATAGATGTTCAAAATGATGGGGCCAATAACTTTTTATTCATTTGTTCAAAGTACGGGCGATTTCGAACATTACATTATGGCGACACTCGCGCTCAACATTTAGGTTATACAGACGATTCTGTTTAAAAAATAAAATGATGCAGACAAAATAAAATAAAATATGAGAAATAGGTATGTTCTTCGATATAATGTTAATAAAAATTAGATTTCCCTATCAAATAAAATATAAATTGTTGCAATAATTATACAAAATGAACAAGAGAGAATTTTATTTTATGTATACTTTTTCGTTATGAACCGAATATAATTTCGGAGCTCGGACTGAAACCTTGAATATTGTTAATTGCGTTGATCGTGTAAGGAATATGCGTAACAAAACTTAACTTGTCAATGCCCTCAAACTTGCCTTGCAAAATTGCCACAAGGGGTGCATGATATACCACGAGACGATTACGATTATGTACTTTTAAAAAACTTAATCCTCTTTTTCTTGTTGCAGAATTATGTTCACAGTTTGAATGTTTACCTAATGGTGACCCTATTCCTGGCGTTCCTAGTGGCGGACCTTCTTCTTATCCTGACAGACATCATAATCCTGATGGCTCTGTTCCTCCTGTCGAGCCACCTTTTTGTGACAGAACGAGGTCTTCTCCTGCCAGGCCACCTCTTTCTGCCAGTTCTAGATCTCTTTCTGCCAAGCATCGCTCTTCTCTCATAGTTGGATTTAAACGTAGCCAACTTAAATTTATTCGGCTTATACCCCACAGAAATCCGTACCGGCAGTTTGAAATTCGACGATACGTTTTTCCTCCGGATAAACCAATTCGAATGAAAGTAGGAAGTAATTCCTTTGGACCCATGCCAACCAAAGAACAAATAGTATTAACAACATCCACTGGCGACGTTCTTGCAATAGTGGAGGGTAATCAACTTCTTCGTGGAATATACACAACGAGAACTGTCTATGAAAAACGGGCAAAAATAAACATGGACAGCGGCGCAGTTGAAGATATGACCTCGAAAGAAATAGAGGAAACTCCATTAGGCACCCGTAACCGAATCTTGAAGAATTTTAAAATAGTGAATTTAAACGAGATTCCTTCGCATTCTGGTTCGAAGTAGGATCAAAAAGCTAACAAGTAAATAGTAATTACATTAAAGAGTTAATGAGTTATGGTTCTCAAGGGTTTAATCTTTCATCAATGCTCCAGCTTTTCTTTTTCAGAAACAGGTAAAAAATGTTGCTTTCAATCCCTTATGAAATAATTTTAGAAGAAAAATTATTATTATAGGCTCATAATTATTTACCTGTATTTAACTATATCAGTTTGCAACAATAAATATTTTCGTATTCAAATAATTTTTGTAAATTCAATTAACTACTGTTACAGAAAGAAATATTACGCAATTAGTTCATTAGCCGAATTAAAATTATTATCGTCACCACCAAATGTAGGATCAATAGGTAAATAGATAGATAAAACCTGGACATACTAGAATACTTCAAACTCTCATTATTTGTATTTTACGAGAAATCATTACAGTTTAAATAACGGCATAAATCAAACTGTTCAAAATGTATCAATTTTAAATACAACTAGTGTTAACTTGCAGGGAAGCATTTTTAGTCGAACTAATGAAACAAGGCCTTCAGTATTTCAAAATAAAATATTCGAAATATATGTACACGAGAATGAGTCGAGAATGATTTGATCCAAAAATTGATTCTAAAATTGAAGTTATTTATTAGAAATGCAATAATTATTTCTTCATTCAAACCATTTTTTCATTGCTCTTACACCATGTAAGCAAACATTAATAATATTTCAAAACATGTAATAAGAATTCAATACTTTGTAATGTTGATTTTTCCTCATACGAGTGTAATTCTGCAATTTATATTTAACGTAGAGTAAAAAGAGTACAATATATGCCTGTCATAGCAGATTTAACCTTGAACCCCGTTTTCAAGGTCATTTTAAGGTCAAATTCGTTAAGTTGATCAGGCTCAGATTCTGAATATTGATGTTGAAGTAAAATTTCATGGCCATTTCAAATGAAACTCATATCACCATAATCCTTCTTTTGGCGCAACCCAGGAACAACGGCGTGGACGTAGAACGATTCTGTTCCCTTTGGTGTGCTTTTTTAGATTGAGTTCCCCTTGGCTCTCACTTGGGGTGCTTTTATGAAGTGTCTCAGTAGATAAAAAAATTTCAACAGGTGCTCGAATTGTTCTCTATTCGTTTCTTGACATTAACCAACCCTGTTGTAAAACGACTGAACTGTTTTTCGAATCATATCTCTTGGAATGAGAGCAGCTTCCTGAACAATGCTACGTCTTAATTCATCAAGATTTTCTGCATTAGTTCTGTAAACATGATCTTTTAAATAACCCCATAGTAAATAGTCCAAGGGTGTTAAATCTGGAGATCTTGGAGGCCACTCTATCGTACCTCGTCTACCTATCCATCTTTCGAAAAATGTCTCATTCAAGAATCGTGTAACATTAACTCTATAATGTGGTGGAGCAACATCTTGCTGAAACGATGTGTTTTCAAAATCATCTCCTGTTACAACTTGTGTTGCTGGAACAATTTGGTTTCGCAATAGCTGTTCATAACCTGCTGCATTTAAGTTGCCTTCGATAAAGAAGAGACCTATTATTGTGTCATCTGCCATTCCTGCCCACACGTTTAATTTTTGTGGATATTGAGTGTGACTTGCCTTCATCCAGTGAGGATTTGTATCAGACCAATGCCTGAAATTATGTCGATTGTCAGTGCCATTTAACTCAAACGTTGCTTCATCTGAAAAGACAACGTTTTGTAAAAATCGTGGATTTTTAGTTATTATTTCCATCATCGTTTCACAAAATTTAATTTGACGATCAGGATCATCTTCATTTAACTCTTGTACGACTTTCATTTTGTAGGGATGAAATTTGTTTCTTTTCAAAATTGTTTAAGCAGATTTGTGATAAATATCGTATTGTAAAGCTGCTGATCGAAGAGTTTCATGAGGATTTTCTACAAAAGACAGTAAAACATCTAAAGAATTTTCTTCGTTTGTTGCTTACGATGGCCAGCAACAACAGGACAATTTTGAACAAATCCTGTTTCTTCAAAACCTCTTTAAGTCATTGAAACAGTTGCTTTCGACATAACAGTACCACCGTTTCGAAATATTGCATTAAACAGATTAGTTACTTTACTGTACGACCTTTGCTGATCACCCCAACCCCTCATCATCAAAAGAGATATTCGTTCAGTTTCGGACAAACCAAACATTTTAGTTGTAAAATGTTAATATTAATGAGTTAAGAGTAGAGGTGTGATTTTGTTGTTGAAAACCTATAAACAGTTTAGAGAATCTAATAACTAATTTACAAAGAACAAATTTACGATCAAAATATTTGCCGGTTTTGTCAAATTTGTATCTCTTGCAACAACAAAGTATTATTTCTACTTGCCTATCACACCAAATGTATTAATCAAGCGATTTCTTTCTTAAAAGTCAATTGATTGACAAGTTATATTATTGGAAAGAAAAGTTATAATAAATATTAAATAGCAAGAACATTCATATTAAGAAAGAAATGCAATGGCAAATTATTCTAAAGATTCACCCAAAAGTAAGAGGCAAGGGGAACTCACTCTAAAAAAATCTCCCCAAAGGGAACAGAATCCTTCTTCGTCCACGCCGGTGTTCTTGGGTTGCGCCCGAATAAGGATTATGGTGATAAAAGTTTCATTTGAAATTACCTTTAAATTATACTTCAACATCAATGTTCAAAATCTGAGCCTATTCAACCTAACGAGTGTCACCTTAAAATTACCTTGAAAATGGGGTTCAAGGTCAAATTGAAGGTTACCGTTGGATTCCTCGTTGAAATATACCCAGGGTTTGACCTTGGTTAATTTTTTTCACTAATTTTGCGAGATACCTACGAGGTCCTATGGCAGGGTACTTTGACCTTTATTTGACCTCTAGAGATCGCGTTAACCCTTGACCTAAACAGATACCCGAACGTGAAATTTCCCGCTCTTTTCGATTCTGGCACCAAAAATAGGGGTAATAGAAAGTAATACTCTATGGATTAGAAATAATTTGTTTTATGATAACCGAAAAAAATCATAATTATATTACATCGTCTCGCTTTTCTAGATCATTATGTATTACCACTTCTTCAGTTCTATTTGATTACAGATTTTAAAGCTTTTTGAATTAAAAAATTGGCAGCATGGCTCCTTCCTTCTTCCGGTGACGCCCCGCGTTATTACGTCATTCATTTTTTTCTGCGATCTGAGAACAAAGTAATTTTTTCATGTCCGGTCTTTTGTGTGAAATTTACATAAATTTTAACTTCTTTCTTAAGAATGAGTCGGACAAGAAGAAAGAGTTCTGAATTTGATAGACGGAGAAAAAAGGAACAATCGAAAAGTAAGTCTATAAGTCCAGAATGGTATGTAAAAAGAAAACCTCCAAAAATTGAGGTTATGAGACGACGTGGTCGCGCCTCGAGACTTTGCTCGAGATCTCATTCCAGATCAAATTCGGCTAATTCTTACAGAAGTAGGTTTCCTATTAGAAATGGATCTCCTAAAAATAAAATATTCTCAGTTGAAACGGGTGGTTATAGGCCCTTGGAAAACTCAGCATAATATACAATAACGCAGCAAACGACTGGAATGGCAACGTCACAAAATTACGTCACAGAAATCAGAAAATTCGAGAAGCTATGAAAATGCGAATATATGCAAATTTTACCGATCGATAATTGCGCGCGCAATCGAATAAAGAAGAGGGGATTATTGGGACCGACGAATCCGAAAGCGCTGAAAGCGAAGCTAAAGCGTCGGAAAATTCACTCTAAACTTCTCGGATGCTTTCGAGGTCGCTATCAACGTCGAATTTAGATCAGGAACATTCCGGCTTTCGTGAAAGTTTGTGAATTATAAAAAAAAAAGAAGTGAATATATCAAAAAAGATTATTTGTGAATAGTAAGATTAAAATACATTTCTGCATTTATGAACAAAAATTAACATGACTCAGCTTGGACGGGAGAAGTTCCATGAACCTTTTTGATTTTCTCAAAATGCGAGGAGACGGTTTCTTTTCAACCTATTAACGAATTAGGAGCTCAAAAACCTATCCTTTACATTCACAATAAGTCAGAGTACGTTCGATGAAACCAATCCAAGATGGTCTAACACTTTCTGACATAAATTAATTTGTGAATGGTGAAATTATATTATCTCGGAAGTAAAATTACTGGACTCAGTAATCAAGGATACATTGTCTATGGAACCTAAAAAACTTCCAGAATGAAATTTTAAATTTGATTCACACTGAACCGATCAAGTGAGTTAGTAGCTAAAATGTCAAAAACAAACATCTTACAAATTTAAAAAAATCTTTTAATTTGTAAAAAAAAAGGTAAAACGTTGTTATGGGAAAATTAAATAAATTTCACGACCAGCAAACAGTGCACTGAGTTTCCCCGAAAAATTAATCTATTTTAAGTAATCTTTAATTGAAAAATTTCCTAAATCAGAGAAGATTATAATTGAAAATTAGTTTAAAATTGAGGGTTTGAAAATTGAAAAGAGTAAAATAATTCTTGGTATTAATAATCAAGTCAACATTTTACCTAGAGTCTCCTTTTTCGTAATTCGTAATCATTTAATTTTTCGTTTCAGGTTCATAACTCTGAAAGGTATGATACCAACGTGTATACTTGGTACCGATCTCCTTGACAGAGCATAGCAAAATCATTGATTGTCGGATTTATGAATGATTTTCCATTCACGAACGATTATCAATGAGACAGACTAGCAGCTGAAACCAAAGGAACTTTTCTCGATACATAGAAATTAACAATCGTGAGAATTAAACAAGTAGAACTGAATCTTTGATTGACCTCAAATCAACCCTCTAAATTAAAGAAACCTGATTTTAAATATTTCAACGTTGCAAAAAAATTAAGTAATTCACAAAATTGATCGCTACCATCAAGGTCACCATGAATCCTCAGTTTATTTGGACAGAAGTTTGTCAAAAAGCTTGCAGGATAGACATTCAGACTCAGAAGAGGGCGCTGAGAGTTATGACCCATTTGATAACCCTGGTGACATTCCGTTAAGTAGCGATACTTAAAAAATTCTTGGTGATTTGTCTAAACACAACAATACTGAGGGAAATGTTTATAATATTTTAATGGAAATTTGGACCTCGATTTTAAAAAAGCGGTTGGCCGTTGAGCCTATGAAGGAACTATTAAAAAAGTATCCAATACCAGAAAATTTTTCAGCTGTTAAAGCTCCAGATTTGAATTCGGTAATCAAGTCTACTACATCAGATATTGCTATTAAAAACGATGGTTACCAATAACGACCTAAAATAAATTGGAATTTGCTATTTACGTTATCAGAATGGCGTTATCGACCATATTTAACGATGGGGGAGAAAGTACCCCAACTTTTCTTTATCCTTTGAGCGATGCAGGAAGCGGATATCCATTATAATATTTCAATGACAAGGCGGTCGTTCGTCGCGCCAAATAAGAATAGAATGGTAAAAGATAAAAATTCTGGACTTTTCAATTTAGGTTCTTAATTCTCAAATAATTTTAAATTATTGAGTTATATGGAAGGATGTGCTCCAACTTTTTTTTACGTCCGGGAAGTAATGATATCGAAATTTTGTTAATTTATTGAATAAGCAAGAAATGTAATAATTTTAGTTTCATACTTAACGAGTTGGGTAATCTATAACAAATAGCGTGTGAAATTGAATATTTTTAACTTTTATGTATTAAAATTTGTTAATTGTATTTAAATTTGGATGGAAAAATTTTAAGTAGAATGTGTTCAAATTAGAGCACTGTTTATATTGAAAGATTTAACTTTTTTTTTGTTAAAATTCAAATCGTTCGGAAATCTTAAATTTAAAAATTAAAGCCCTTTGATATTTGAAACATTACTAATTCACTAAATTCTAATTCGGATAGAATAAGATTGAAATTACGCGATTTGAAAATATAAAATTGAATCTGCTTTGAGTTATACAGTTTTTAATTGAAGAATCAAAATCTTTATGCTTAAAAACTCAAATTTTTCCAAATTGTTCAGTTTCAAATTAAACAATCTTCAGTGATTTTCCAATGTGTTGAATTTTCATCGCTCCAAATGCAAAATTGTTCAATTTTTAATGAGCTTGGTTTGAAAATGTTCAATTTCAATTATTTTTATTTCAATACCATGAAGTAAAAATTGTTCAACTTTGATTACTTCTACCTCGAACAAGAATGTATATAAAATGTACAACTTCTGATTTTAGACAAGGAACAAATTTATAACACATATATTAACAGTTTATTTTCTTTCACTTCCAAAGAATAACTAATATCTCACAAAACATTTAATTTCAAAAGAAATTTGTTGAAAAAGTAATTCAAAATAATTTTTTATAATGT
>CAKNWU010076711.1:0-10419 GCA_932072015.1 Andricus quercustozae
ACATACAAGTTATCACTTATTTCAAGTACAATATCATTTAATTTCAAAAGCAACATTAGTTTGTATAGAAACGTTTCAATTTTATTTAATTTACACCTTCTGACCTCAAAAACATAATAAAATAAAATATTAGAGAAATGTAACTGTCATAACTGCACTAAAGTCTTGTCGCGTCTTCTGTTTCGACCGTCTACCGAAAAGTTATGCAGAACGGCCAATTAGGAGTCAGGACTTCTTTTCGTTATCCCGATTGGCCATTTAAATGAAGCATGTTAATATGGAAGTCGAGTAAGTACTCTATTTCTTTATAAAATTGTTAAGGATTAAGAAGTAATTTCAAAAAATAAATCATCAGTTAGTACGTCTCAAATACTCGAGATTATCATTTTATGATATGTACCTATAAAACTGGTCACATAAAAGTAATTCGATAAAAAAAATCGAAATAAAAAAATAACTAAAAGAAATATTATATTACAGAAACTGTAAAATAATAGGCAATTATAATTTTGTTTAAAAATTCACGTTTCACGCGATCTTAGCAAATGATGTATAAAATACGATTAACACAAGATTTTTAGGTTTTCTAATTAATAGACTTTTTAAAGTATTTGTTTTTATTTATATAATTGTGAAAAACACAAGGGCAGGGAGATTTTCAATTTTTAAAATTTTGGATTTACTTATTTTTTAACTTATTCGGTTTTCTAAATAAACTATTAGTTCGTTAGTTGTAATTTGGACGGGGCCCCGAGAGGTGCCCGCCTGACGCTCAAGCTATGAAGCCTATTTTGCCACACCCGTGTTTATTCTCAAGGCAGTACACCGAATCCGGCCATCTTCTTTGAGTGTGTAAGTGGCGCGGACCTCTTTGCACGGCAAAGTGAGCCTCTCCCAATCTGCCATTCGGTAGCCTCCCTAGCAGGCCGCAGAGAGGGGATACGGCCAGACTAGGTTGGATGGAGCGATCCCTCTGAGGTCATCAGTTACATGCACGGATTCGAAGCACTGTTCTGGTGTGTTATGTAAATGTATGTGTGTGTATTAATTACTCTAAGTCGGGTAGCGATCATCGAGCGTGGTTTCCCTGTATGAGCCCCAAGCGCAAGAAGATCGCTGACTCATTTTCGAGTCTTCTCAAAATCGGCCTCGACCCCCTAAGTTAGGCCCTCGAAAGAGCCCATTTATCCTTGGTAAGGCACCAGCTTTTTCTGAGGGGACCTAGAGTTCAAGGTGGGTTCCGAACCACTGAAGCCCCGGTAGAAGTACATAGCAAAATTTCCATTGGTACCCGGCTCAGGGATCGAACCCCAGACATCCTGCATGGTAGTCTGACGCGCGATCGTCTGAGACACTGAGGCTTCAAATGAACTATTAAGCTATTTTTAAATTTCTTATTATGTAGATTTAAACCTATGTCGTCATAATTATGCAAGGGTGGGAGGAGACGGAGAGATTCGCAGTGAACAGAGGGTAGAATGAGACCATCAGTCTATAAGGTTGTGGATAAGAGGGGTGAGCGACGGAAGGCAAGGGGCGGAAGAAGCGTCGACGGTGAAGAAGTTGAGTTGGACGAGGAAGACAATAGAGAAGTACCAGGAGTAGTTAGGAAAGATACGCTTTGAAGGGAAGAGATATGTGAGGATTTGAAATAGAAAGTAAAAGGGTGTGTGCAATAGAAGGTTTTCAGAAAGAAGAATAAAGGAATGGTGAAGCCGTGGTGGGAAAGGGAATGTAAAAAGATGAAAAGGAAGGTCAAGAGGAAGTACAAGAAGTGGAAGGAGGGATCTGCGAAAAGGGAGGAGTACATAGAAATGAGGAAGGGGTTTAGATTGATGTGTAAGAAGAAAGAACAGGAAACGGAGAAAGAGCTGAAAGAGGACTTGGGAAATGTTAAAACAGAGGGGGACGTGTGGAGGATAATAAATAGATTTATGAAGCGTAGAGTGGGGATAAGCGAGAAGGTAGGGAGTGAGGAGTGGAGGGAGTTTTTTAAAGAAGAATGAGGGAGGCAGAGATTGAGGAGTTGAATGATGAGGAGATATAGGAACAGATAAGGAAGTTGAGAAGATCGAAGGCAGCAGACCTGAATGGGGTAGAGAACGAAGCGCGGCTGTTTAGTATACAAGATGTTAGGGAGAGGCTGATGATGTTAGTGAAGGAAGTATGTATACGCGATGGTGTTGGCGGAGAGGCCGCGCAAGGATGTCGAGGAGGAAGCAATATTCAGAAAAGGAGGTGGAAGGGATAAGGGAAGGGAGTGCAAGTGGAAGGGAAAGGCGATGCTGGAGGTGATTGAGTGTGTGCACCTGGGCAGATGATTTTTGAACGAGAATGAACTTGTTTGACTCACTTGTGATGCGAGAGTGATATTCTAACACGGATTCGTATCCGAAGCAGTTGTAATAAAACCAACTGGGTGTTTGAGCTACGCTGAAGTCCTAAAAGCCCTCAAAAGCAAGGTACGCTAAGGAGGCACATTGCAGAGAGTCAGTCGACGGACATCAAGGTCGGCATGACGAAGAAAGCCTTCAGGGGGAACCTAAAGGCACACGTTGAGCTAAATAAGGAGGTAGGCGCGAGACTACTCCACACAGGTGACCTTAAGGTAGGATGGTTGTCCTGTTGAGTTCGAAAGGAGATGGAGGCTATTGGATGCTATTGCTGCCAAGGCTACATTTACCAAATCTGGTCCTGACCGGACCAGATGCTGTTGAAAATGCGGCAAAGAGGGTCAAAGGGGTACGGAGTGCGCCAGTATGCCACAGTGCTACCTCTGCGCCGCTAAGGAGGGAGAGCCCTTGATAAACTATCTGCCGGGGACGAAGAGATGCTTAGCGTTACGGGAGGCCGCCCTATCGAAGAAACCTAAAAAATTTCAATGTTAATTGATCAAGCCGAAACAAGATGTCGAAGGCCGTCGAGGCCGTTGCACGACAGAGTTGGCATAGACAGCAGGAAGAAGAAGCACAGTGTAATGGTATGAAACTATTTTCAAATATGTTGCCATTGTGCCAGGCTTTGATAAAAAAATCTTACTTCAGGATTTGAAAAATTTTGCTGTGTGTGTGAAAGAATAAAGACAAGAAATTGACTCTATGTGTAAAAACAAGTATTTTTTTAAGGATATCTAACTGAATGATAAACAAGATAATTGATTTAGATGTCCGCATAAGGAAGAAAAGGAAATTTCAGGATATCTCTCAAGACCGGCAAGCAGTAGTGCATTAAAATAGTTTGAAATGACTTCAAATATGGCGAGATTTACAACTTTTTGAATCGAAATGAATTTCGTTTTCTTCAGTTAAGTTTTTAGTTAATATGAAAATCAAATATATGCGTCTCACTTCAATCCTCTTTAATCTGATGCTGATATCTGTTAATGAATTAATACGTGTTATTTGTGTTAAAAAGGTTACAAACTGAAGGCAAGTTATGTAATCCTGTTAAATGCCGTAAGGTGAGGGCGAAAGTTGAAGTCAATTTAATTCCTTATGTCAAGTATAATTGTCAATATTGTAATCCAGAACAATTATTTTTGACTCGAAGCGCACTCAAGGCTATTCCGAACAATTCCTCCTACCGCAAAATTCATAAAAACTTTGAAATCAAACGAATTTCGTTGTTTGCCATATTTGAAATAATTGTAATTCATTTCAACACACACCTTTTCTTTGGGAGGATCTGAGAAGCTGCGAATTTATGTCAGACTGTCCGCTAAGTACACATTGACGCGACAGTTTTAATTTTCGTTAAGCATAAGGGTAAATACATTTCGACTTGCCTGGGACTGTTGGAATTTGTCGCCGTCTTTCGCGCTGTCCCTGGCAATCTCTTGTCGCGCTTGTAATCTTTTGCCTCTCTTAACGCCTCAGAAGCGAATTCGCTTACGCGCATGTGCACAGTGCTTTTGAAGAAAATTTACTGTACAACAGTTTCATTCACGAATATATCACGTTTTATAAGAATTTTGCGAGGAAATTAGTCAAATTAATGAAAACCTAATGTGAGGAAATTAAAGTTTCTTTTATTTTAAGGTTATCTAAATCATTGAAAAAAATGGACGAATCAAATAAGAAATCAAAGTTCAAAAAAATTAAATATTTTAATTTTACTTATTCTTAAATAATGGTTATTTATTATACAGTGACCCTAAGTGGCAGTTTTTCCATTTGTAAAATGGTAATACACGAGGAAAAAGTAGCATACAAGGAACATGTGTGATACAATATTTTTTTGACACAACGCAATCATAACTGCAATAATATAAATTGCTCAGCGTTTGATAAACTATGTTACATCTGTTGGTTAATTAATCAGATCACAGCACGTCATTATTTCATAAGTCCAGGAACCGAAGTAAACCGTTTAAAGTCCTCGACCTATAAATAATGTGTTCGGAATCGTTTGCAGGCGCTGAAATCGCACTTATGATGGAGTTGTGATGAAAAATTATTTAATCAATATGGGTCTATAATTGCTGAAAATTTAGTGACCTTTTTGTTTCTTTCCATCTGCGTGGTGTGAGCTATTATTCAAAAAGTATTGTGTTTACATAAAAATCCAGTCACTGTGAGTCAAAATATGAAATTCGAACATTTTTATTACTAGAAAGAATTCTTTCGGAGAATGTAATAAATTCAATTTTAATACTCAAAACAGTTGAACTGTTCAAAAATCTACAGAAATAGTTTCATGTATTAGATAATAATTCACTATTAATTATACTACATTACATTGTTTAAATTTGAGAGCAAAAGAAATATTTAAACATACTTTTTAAAAATTATATCAACTCCTATTTATTCTTTATCTTGATAATAAAAATTTGATTTCAATATTTTCATAAATGTTTGGTTATTCCATACGAATGCTTATCTGATTAACTAAATTATTACCGTTTTGTTAATAACCTTTTTATTAACTGCACAAATCTTTTACTCATGAATGGTTTCCAAATTTTATTTTACTATGCATGACCGAATGCAATTAGAAAAATTGTCCCCTTTTTGGGGTAGTTTATTTTTAAGGTAAAACACCCTCGTGCCGCAAAACATAATAAATTCCTAATTGCCTAAAAAATTAGATAAATATAGGTTGAACCTTTCAAAACTTCCCTAGAAGGGGGGAAATCACCCTCAAATATAAAAGAGCAGCATTAATTGTAGACAAATTTGCGCATTTTATAAGAACTTCACAATTATTTTATATTGTATAATAGTACACTCTAGTGACTCGTATTATTGTCAATATAAATGTAAATTAATTAATCTTGATATCACTGGTAACGCTGGTAACATAACGTACAACAATAGAAGCAGATTTCTGCGCGAGAGAGGGTGTGGGAACTTCGGAGCGAGAGAGAGAAATCTGTTTCATGCGTCAACTTTGAATTAACTCCTTTACTATAAAGTTTTATTAAACCTACTAAAAGCTCTATATAAACTAACCTAAAAGAAATCATGTTAAGTTAATGAACACTTCCGCGTGTTCCCAGAGAAAACTACGTGGAATTTTACTTACAGAAAACCGTCATGGTCCGTAATGGCGATCTGAAAAGCCGGTGTTAGGCACGACGCCGTCTGGCCTCCATTGTCACGCGCCCACACTGCTTTGGTCTGAGACATGTGCGCCTCAACTGGGCTAAAGTCGGACTTTGAGTCGACCGTTTCTCCCCTTGTGGGTTTCGAGGGGGTCCCAGACAGTCTCACTCTATAACTTTCCAGCTTCCCTTCGTAATAACTTCATCGTCCCTTCGTGGTCCATTGGTAGTTAATTAGATTCTCCGGTTTTGCCTCAGTTCTCCGAAATCGATTTATTTAAATTCCCAGTAAGCCTGTCGCACCGATTCTCGTCGAGCCAAAAATACAAGTGACAGTTTTCCGCCTGCTCGATCGTCCTTCCGTTCCTTTCTTCTAGGCGCACATCGTTCTTATTTCACGGCCGCTGAGTGGATTGTTCCACGGGATACCGTGACTGTCATTGGCCCTTCTGGTTGCATCAGTATGGCCGCCTTTTGTCTTTGTGGCCGGCTGGTGCTGCCTCTCGTGGTGCGTAGTGGAATCTCTGTTTTGTGTCGGTCGTGCGCGACCCGTGAGCTGCTCTTACGTGATGGCCTCCGCCTGCCTTGTGTTCCGCGCCGGCTTCCCTTGTTGTCAATACCCCTAGTCAACCGCTGGTGTTGACAGCTGTCAGTTTGTCTTTTGTCGACTTTAATCCACTGCTTCCTTTTTCGGGTGCCACGAACTTTCAGGAACTTGATGATGGCTGTGGCGTCCTCTTTGTTGATGCCTCTTGAGCTTCATCTTCATAGTCTAGCCTGGACACCGACCCCATACATTTTGTGTTCGTTATTCTACCCTTTTAATTTGACTAAATTGGACTGGGTTTCTCAGCAATTCCCGGTAATGTTATTCTTATAAAATTAAAAGAAAATATGGCTTAGTCTAGCTATTAATCTAGGCTCGGATCTTGGCCGGACGATAAGTTTCTCAAATCCACTCGTGTGAGCGGTTTTGTCTTTGCATTTGGGGGTTAGGTACGGCTTCGGGGAATCCCCAGAAAGTTGTTTTTACATTATTTTACTGTTTACTCTTAAGACTTCGTTACAATATATATAATTAAAAAATAAGGTTAAACAACCACCGCAGGGTCTCACTGGGAGCTACTGCCATCTAAAAAATAGCAGCGGCTCCCAGTAGGACCGCGGTAAATCACATTCATGGCCACGTCTCACAACCGTGAGATGAGTGGTCACAGGACACGATGAAATCACAACGACAGGCCGGCGAAACCCTCATGTGTTTTGAGCACACGAAGCGACCCAACGATGACAGCTTTCTGCATCCATTTCGCAAGTGCCTTGGCATATTTTTGGCACGCGGGAATGGCTTTAAGGTTACAAACCAGTGATAGTTTTGCACCTCCGAGAGCACCTATCACAAGGACAATTACTTGTACCGAATATTTTGGGTACAGTCTTCGCAGCTCCCTTTTAAGGTCTTAATACCTCTCCTCCTTTTCTTTCTCCTTGGAAGTGATGTTATATTCGGACGGGGCTGAGAATTCGATCACGAATATAGTTCGTTTCTCGAAATCTTGGAGAACAATGTCAGGCCTCGAGTGTGCAACGGAGACTGCTGTCCGAAAATCGTAGTTCCAGAAAATTTACCACTTCTCATTTCGGACAATTGACTCTATCTCCCTCGGAGCCTTCGGCACGGCAGGGTCGCGGTCAACACCGCAAGAGCGACAAAGATGGTAATAAAGCACTCTCAGGGCCGCAATATGTCTGTAGATGTACGTCGAACCTGCGTGAGTAGGACACCCCGATAGTATGTGTTCCAGGTACTCAGCGTGTACATGACACGCTCTGCACTTATCGCTGGGAACTTCTTGACATAAAATGCGGTCACAGTATGCTAAGATGGAAATGACACCGTCCTGGCATGCGAAAATTAAACCCTCTGTACCTGAATTAACCCCTGATTATCTGAGGAAAGCAAAAGTTTGCTCCTTCGACAAGGACTGTTTTTCTACATTTCTGTGAAAATTTCAGTGCATTTTCTTTTCGAGCAGCTCTTGATGGGATTTTTGAACTTCTTCTTTCTACACTTCTTCTTTGAGAAGTGAAGCATCTAGGTGGAGTAATGCACTTTTCTCACTTCTGATGTTAAAATTCAGGCCAAGGGTCTCGGCCGCTTGCTTGGAGAGGATCTCTGCCATTGGCAACGATATAAGCTGTACTTAGAACAATTCGGTTATGAAGACACTGGAGATTCAGAAGTCCGCGTCCGCCTTGACGGCGTGAAATGTATAATCGCGGAACTGACGAATTGATATGCAAGCTTTTATGCATATGCATGATCTTGCGTGTGGTGACATCAAGGGCCTTAAGTTCGTTCTTCGTCTATTGAACCACCCCAAACAAGTAGAGTAGAACGAATGCGGCTTTGAGGCACGCCCAGGTATGTATAGGTCTCTCCAGTGTTAAGATGTTTAATAACACTTATATCCACAAGCTCAGGGTCCTTGGGAACGCCAACAATCTTTCAGTTCTTCAGATTAATTTTGGCACATTTGTCCAATCCAAAGTCCATCCCAATCTCTCCTGTGTACTTCGCGACGATATTTATGGCAGTTTGTAGTTTGCCTTTACCAGAGACATAGAGTTCCAGGTCATCCATATAAAATACACGAGTGACCTTATGCTCGCGCTGGTTAGTGTCGCCACAGAGGTATCTAGAAGAATTTCGTAGTGCGAGAGATAGAGGCATGAAAGGGCTGATGGTATCGCCCTGAAAGACGCCCCTCTGGAAGGTGACCTTGTTTGTTGCCACACGATAATTTCCAGATGAGATAGTAAATCTAGTTTTCCAAAGAGCGATCAATCTGTCTATGCATCTAACATTAATCAAGAATATGAATTTCCCGTAGAACTGGGAGAAGATAATCGACTGTTAGAAAGTTATCTTGACGATGCTACGGAGAATGTCCTTCCCAAAAATGAATTAATGAGAATGTTATAAGCAGACGGCATTTTGGCGGTTGGTGATGCACCATAAGTTGTCAATCGTCATGAAGTACTTTTAATGTTAATTAAGTACGCCATTGTGCACGAGCTAAGACACACTGCGGTGACAGATTTATTTAAATAAGTGAATTGTATGTTTGGAAGGCCAGTGCTGACAATTTCACGCTTTTTAATAGATAAGATTTTCTTTTCTTCGAATTTTGTAACTTAGCACGGAATTTGTCCATATTGCGGGGGTACGTAGGTATTTTCGTAGCCTTATTATAGTATAACGATGAGTACTATCACCATGTAACACGTGAAAGAAATCATCAACCTGGTGTTTATGCAGATATATATGATCGGAAGGCGTATAGAGATTTCTCGGACAGCTTAGATCCTGAAAGTAGAATAAATTATCTAACTTTCACGTTTCATTGCGACGGAGCAGTCAAATTTGAAGGTTCAAAGGATCCTGTGTATACACTTTATGTAATCCTCCGTGAGTTACCCATGGATGCTAGAACATTAAACGTTATAGTGTGTGCCTTTTGGCTTGGGAAAGGCAAACCGAACATAAATGTTTTTCTTCAAGCCTTCGTCAAAGACATCAATTCTATGACCTATAAACCTTATGCAATTTTTTGCTGCGTGGATTCTGTTGCACGAGCATCACCCAATATAACAGCTTTTACAGCTGTAGTTGGTGCCTAGACCGAGATGAAAGGGTAACCAATGCCTAAAATACCGGTATTTGCGTGAAGTATCCTATTGTAATTCATCACCCTCATCGACGTTTTAAGTCCTATTTCCAGAATACAGCTGCAACAATCAAGTCCTTCGAATGAAATTAATTCTGTATCTGTAGAATTTTTAAACCCTGCCGATCCTAGGACTTCTGGAACACATCAGCAGATGGCTAATCTTATGAATGCGGTTAATTCTTTAAATCTTACGAATCCTAGTAATTCTTCAGATCGTGACTGTGCGTTTGGTACTGCGCGTATCATCATTAATAAATTTAAAGAAATTTGACATCGTACTTGGATTCGTACCCGACGACATGCGCTTCGGACGATTGCTAATCCCACTAAAATTTTCAGACTATTGGTTTGACAAAAACCTTTAAGCATTCTCGAGCACCGTATCTGTATCGACAAACTTCTGGACATCATTTAGATGCCACACCAAAGTATGCATTTAACTCGGTCAATAAGCGACAGATCGCATTTGAAAGCAAAAGAATGGGAGAATTGTACACTGTACTTCAGTTTACCAATTCTGGAAATAGTTCTAGAAAAGAAACTAGTAGAGCATTGGGCATTATTTGTTGAAGCAGCGCATATATCCCTAAAACCAACTATTACTCAATCTTAATTAGAACACATGGAATATTTGGTAAAGAAGTTTATGCTTTACAATGAAAAGTAGCATACAAAAGGTTCTATGATCTACAATTTTCACCAACTACTACATTGGGTAAAATCACTTGAATATTGGGGTCCGTCATGGATTCATACAGCTTAACTTCTTGAAACAGCTCACAGTAAAGTACTCAGAATGATTAAGTCTGCTAAAGGGATTCCCAATCATATTTCTCGACATTTATCTATGCTTCATTGTTAAATTATTTTAAACAAGCATATTCTTTCTGACGCTTCGGAAACGATGAGAGCCTACTCCTTTAATCGTAAGGGACGAAATACACAAAACTCAAAAGAAAGGACTAATGATAATCGTTGAAATAATAGTTTTGATAACTTACGAATGGGACTTATATTCTCAGATTTAGCAGATTCTAGTGAGCGAATCATCTAGGCAAGAGCACACGATTGCCAAACGTCTTTCAATTATTAACTCTCATCCCAATCTCTGAGCAGTTTCTCAAAACGTAACGACCTGGGGGG
>CAKNWU010076713.1:0-14071 GCA_932072015.1 Andricus quercustozae
ATACAATCAGGTATACATGGCCATACGATAGACAATGTTATATTGGGTCAAATACCAAAGCGACTGATACTTGGTTTTGTTGATAACAAAGCTTTCAATGGTGACTTCAAACTTAACCCTTTTAATTTTCAAAATTACAAAATTAATTACTTATCACTTTTCGTTGACGGTGTACAAGTACCAACAAAACCCCTTTAACCAGATTTCTCTTCTGATACCAATCTCTATGTAGATGCTTATCATACGCTTTTCTCAGGAACAGGAATTCATTTTCTTAACGAGGGTAGTGGTCTCTCGCGCACTGATTATTCGAAGGGCTACACTCTTTTGGCTTTTGACCTTACACCTGATTTATCAGCCAATGACAATGGTCATTGGAATCTAGTGAAGCATGGTACTATTTGAATTGAAATTAGATTTGCATCTGAATTGATAAGTACAGTCAATTGTATTGTTTACGCTGAATATGACAATATTCTTGAAATTGACTCATCCAGACAATCTATAGTCGCCTTTGGGGCATAATATACTCTTGTTTGCCCCCTCTACCACAGTAAATAATGTATTTCATTACCTCACTTGATCATTCTGCTGTTAGTCTTCAAACCGATCTGCTACTGAGCACATTATAAATATGGACTACGTCGTGGATATACAGGGTTTCAGAGACTCTTCAAATCAATTTATTCCTAAAGAAGTGGCTATAGTTGGGATTGATCGCAATTATTTTGGTCACTGGATCATCGCTCCTCTTTACACCTTTAATGACCTTCCTCAAAATATACGCACTCAAAATAATTGGCTAACGAAACATTTTCATGGTCTGGAATGGTTTGATGGTGAAACTCAAACTCGACAACTATATGCAACATTGAGAGATATTGCACGTACAGCAACTGCAATATTTACCAGAGGACGAGAAAAGGCACTGCTCCTACAAACTATTACAACACGACAGATGATAAATTTGGAAGATAACATAAACTGTCCATCACTTGCCAACTTACCTTCGTCTCATGTGCAGAGTATCCATCACGGTGCTCACAGAGGTCACAATAGTAAAAATCATTGTGCGTTAAACTACGCTCAGAGGCTCAGAAAGTGGTTGAGGTACGCGGATGAGGGAATCGACGCTTGGACTTGTCAGGCAGATACAAATTTGTTAGACACATTCATCACTGATGATAACACCAGCAGCGAAGAAAAAATTAAGACATCGAAGGAGGTATGAATAGTTTGGAACTACTAGAAACTCTTAAACGTATAAAAGTGCATACAACTGGTGTATACCCAGCCGATAAGATACCAAAAATTTGAAGTAAACCTGCTGCCTTCATAGTCAATACAGATGACCACACAAAACCAGGAACCCATTGGGTTGCCCTCTACATCAGTGGAAATGGATATGGATACTACTTTGACAGTTATGGGATCCCACCCATCATTCCACAACACATTAACAGAATTCGAAGAAATTGTAACTACTTCCGCTGGAACACCAAGCAGCTTCAGAGCAATTTCTCCAGTGTTTGCGGACGGTTTTGTATTCTTTTTCTTCATTAGCTGTGTAGTGGTTTCAGTATGCATCAATTTCTTTCTCTTTTTTCCGATGATTTGGATAGAAATGATAAGTTAGTACGCGATTACTATAATGCATTTATGTCTATTAAATATTATCCTAAATATACCACCGAATTTACAGGTAATCGTATATTACATTTACCTGATCAAAGATGTTGTTATAAGCTAATATTTTTATAAACAATATGTATTCTGAATATAAATACATTTTGAAAACAAATATATTGGAAAATATAATATAAAGTAAGTGGGGAAAATAATAATAGAAGAAGTCAGGTAAAACTATTTAAACTTAGTTGGTTAGTTTCACTCTCTGGAAAACTATTATTCGAAATGAATTACGACGACCAAAAAAAATCGCTATTTTTTGCGAGTATTATATTGAACATATTAATATGATTGCACTTTGGCCTTATTTACTACATAACAGTGTATATGATCGAGATGACGTTAACATACCAGTATGGAAAGTAACGATTTTTTTGCGACCCTTATCTATATATCTCTTTAATTTTTTAATTTAATGTAATCTTTTATAATCTTTCTCTTACTTAGCAATCGCTGGAAAATCTAGTAACTATTCAAGATATCATTCTTACAATAAGAACACGTGGAACTCTTGCTTTTGTTGCCCTACTTTTAAGCCTCGATAAGTCTGGCCATCAACAGCTAGCTAATATACTAGAATATGCACCTCTATCATTATTGTAGAACTAAAATATTAAGATTTTTTCAATGTATACTATTATTTTCTTAAGTAAAACAATACAAATATAGTTCGTGTGGCGCTATGGCGAGACTACTTCCCACTACTACTTCATTACTGCAAGGTCATGGTCATTTAATGACCTTGACAAACATGGCGAATACGCAGTGGTGGGGGAATGGTGGGGTGTTGTCGTCTCGCGATAGTGCCACATTAACTACTTCTATGTATGAAAAGAAAATCATCTAAATATAACAATAGCAGCATCCCTTGAAGTTTGAGTTCATGTATCACAGGTTACATTATTTTTTGTGAACACGTATGGACAAGTACATAACCCAAAGGGTAAACACAACATTTCAAAACATTTGCCTTCAAATTCAAACCGAAGTTATTTTTTGTGACCTTCGTAGATAGGGACTAGAAAGTAGCCATCCTTGAGATCTAAAGAACCCATGAAATCTCTTTGTAGATACAAAATTTAGGGCGGATTGAACATTGAGCAAGGAAGTGAGGCGAAATAAACTGTTCTTCACATGCATCGCATATCACGGCAGCCCCTTTTCCCAATAGATCATTAATTTCTAGTTGTTTATTTTGCCTGTCTTCAAGAGATAAAATTTTTTCCTTAAGGGAAAATTTTTATATTGGTGTATGTATGAATGGGATTCTATATCCACTAATACAATCTAAAATATCTTTATGAGAAGTGATTGTTGTCCACCTATCCAAGAAATGACGAAGATGCCCGCAGGTTTCTGTAACTGGCTTATTTCTTCGATGGCGACTGGCTTATCGTCTGAGTAGATAGGCAGGGCCTGTTCTGGATCAATTAGTATTAATGTGCGCGCGCGCGCGTGTGTGTATGTTCGGAGGCCGTGCTTCTAAGCCCTTCTAGAACATTCTCGGTTCCTGTCAATTTGAGATTGTAAACTTCGGCATTCTATTTCTCGGAACTAGATAATTTTTTTTAATGATACATTTTTGCTCTCAATTCAGAAAAACTTTAGCTCAGAAGTGAACTTTTGTTTTATCTGTAATTGGTGCTTTCAATTTTACAGAATATTATTTCAGTCTCCCGAAAAATTCTGATTTTGTTGTTTATGTAGTTCTGTACTGCAATCCTTCAAATAAAGGAAAAATGAAGTGAATGAGAAACTAAAAAATGGGAAATAGAATGATAATTATCATTAATTTCCTATTTTTCGTTTCTTATTTGCTTCATTTTGTCTTTATTCTTCTTTTTTGTTGAATTATTTTAGTATTCAACACATGTAAGGAAGCGCATATACATATATAAATACCAACACATGCACGCGTCTGTAGTTCTCTGGCTCATCGCAGATGCCGCTGAGTTTCGCCATTTCTATACACGGGAGTTGACCGAGCCTGATGACGACCGTGAGATGGGTGGCATGATGAAATGACGACGACAGGCCGGCAAAACCCTCGTGGGTCTTGAGAACACGAAGCGACCCAAGGATGACAGCTTTTTGCATCCATCTCGCAAGTGCCTTTGCATATTTTTGGCAGGCGCGTTCGATCGTTTTGAACCGCATCTACAAGTTGTTGGTGGTTTGATAGTGTGATTGTTGTCCGTCCTTGTAGAGCCCCACATGCAAGGGTAAGACTGCACACTCTGGAAGTCCGCCCGGTATACCAGAGTCATCATTTAAGACACCTCGCCCAGGTGTCATTCAGCTTTCGGTACGGTTGTTACGCCTTCGCTTAGGGGGAATTCCCCCTAAGTCCGCGACTGCTTATTAATAATTGTAACCATTTTTAGCAGAAGGCATAGGGGGAGGGGGAGGGGGTAAACTTTTTAATTTCAAATCGGAACTCCAATTTTTTCTCACAGATTCAGATTCTCCTTTATAAAATACGCAGGCTTAATTCGACAATTTTTTTTTATTTGCGAAAAAAAATCACCTACCCGGCCTCCTACGGGGGTGGGGGGGTAGGGGTAAATTTTTTCATAGTCGCTTTTCTTCCTCGGAAATAATAAATAACAACCGTGCCTGAAGCTGAATGACACCTGGGTGAGGTATCTCGAACGGTGACACTGGGATACCGGGTGACCTCTCAAAGTATGCAGTCTTATCCTTGCACACGGGGCTCAAAAAGGTTGGACGAACCCTTTCCCTATCTACTAGTGGGAGTAACAATGATAACAACAAACACAGATGTAGTAAGTGCTGTTCAAAACCGGCCGAATCTCAATACTTTCAGATGGACGGATCGATTCAATGGCGACCTGCTAGAGTGCTGCGATACCAGTATGGCCCCTGAACGAGAAGTTTGCATGGCACGACTGCATGCTCTGTGGTGCGAGAAACACCCAGAGTTCTCGCACTTTTCGCGTCAAAGTCTGCGAAACTATGCCGAACATCTCCGAAAAAGGGGCTATGTAAGTGGAGCGCCTACACCACCACAGCCAGAACAAGCCGGCAACAGACAAAGAGAGGCGACACTGAGACCCATGGCAAAGACGTAGAATCCTACCAGCGCAGCGCTTTCTATCGATGGCCTGGATTGATTACCAAAAAGCTTTCGATTCAACCCTTCATAGACTTATCATCTGTCTTTGGAAAACTCAAAGGTTCATTCGCACATCGTGAGGTGCATAGGGAGACTGATGCCGCTTTGGAAAACTAGATCTATGATCTCATCTGATAAACATCATAAGACAACTAACACCGTCACCTTTCAGGGCGTCACCATGAGCCCACTTCTCTTTTGCCTCGCGTTATTGCACTCACGTATTTTAGTTGGATAAGCTAAAAATCTATGCTAAAAATAAAATGCAACCACACCTAGCTCTAGGGATTGTCGAAGAATACACTAATGAAATTGGAATGGAATTGTGGTTAGAGAAATTCGCCAAGGTTTAGTTGAAGCGAAAAAACTTACTGGCATCTCCGAAGACACTGAGCTCGCCGATAGAAGCGCTATACGACATATCAGCGCTATACGACACCTAAGCGCTAGAGAGACCAATATATACATGGGCGTGCCACAGAGCCACATTCAGAACGTGACATCTATAAAGAATTCTCTGCGCAGCAGATACAAACTTCTCATCTGGCAGATTTGGTCTTTCGAACAGTCGGTGAGGAAAAAAGTATCTGCAAGGAACATGCTTGCCGTCCCGGTAGTACTCTATTCATTTGGAGTCGTTCCAATGTGTGAAGCACGAGCTCAACTCCATTGACATCGGGTAACGAAAGGTTATGCACATGAAGGTCATGCATGCGCCTTAAGTCTTCTGTTCCGCGACTCTACATCTCATGCCATCAAGGTGGTCGCGGAATACTGAATCTTGAATGTCTTCACAAAAGGATTATTCTTTGTACAGTACGTATAATCACAAATGAACGATACCCTCTTTTAAAATGGTCAGGAAGCACGGAGAAGTGGGCAAAGGAGCGTTTGTGTACAAAGCAGCGGAGGATGCTGATGAAACACTCGGCCTTAACTCCAATATCTGGGGTGAGCAAAATGCATTAAATCTTATCCATCGCAAATACTCACTCCTGAAGGCCCGGATTAAAAATGCACAAGAGAAAAACATCCTCGAACAGCTCATCATCAAGAGAATGCACGGCATCTTCCACTGAAATGTGGAAAATCAGTCGATGTCGTACGAGCTAACGTTTGCTTTCCTTAAATCACCCAGATTGAAGTCGTGCGCGGAGTGTTTCATTTTGGCATGTCAAGACGGTGTCATTTCCACTCTAACATACCGTCGCCACATTTTAGGCCCAGACATTCCCGATGATAGCTGCAGAGCATGTCATGCACATCCCGAGCATCTAGGACTCATACTATCTAGTTATCCAACTCATGCGGGAACGACCTACATCCAAAGACAAAATGTGGCACTAAGAGTGCTTTATTACCATCTCTGTCTCTCTTACGGCACTAGCCCTAATACCCGTCTGCTAAACCCTCCTAGGGAAATAGAGTCAATTGTCGAAAATGCGAAGTGCCGCATATACTGGAACTTTATATTCTCGAAAATTCTTTCTATTGCGCACTCAAGGCCTGACATAGTTCTCCTAGACATCGAGAAGCGACCAATGTATGTTGTCGAATTTTCGGCACCAGCTGAGAAAAACATCATAACCAAGGAGAATGAAAAGAAAGACAGGTATAAAGACCTTGTAAGGAAGTTGCGACGGTTATGCCTAGAATATTCTGTTTAGCTAATCATCCTGATCACTGGCGCTCTTGGAGATACCAAGCTTTTACTGGTTAATAGCCTGAAAAGCATCCCTGCGTGTCAACAAAATGCTGAGACAATTGCGAGAAGATGCAGAAGGTGGTCGTCCTTGGGTCGCTCCGTGTCCTCAAAGGTGCACGAGATTTTTGCTGGATCATGGTATTGAATCTGTCGCAGACTGTAAACACCTATCGCACGGTCGTCAGCCGTGGTTACAGCTGAAATTTTACTGCGATTTCGCTGGGAGTGGGTACAGTTTTTAGATTAGCACCCGGTCCCGGTTGAATCCCTCGGTTGTCCTTGTGACAAACTTTTAATTATTGTCATAAGTACAACCGCGGGGTTTCAATGAAATCGGGTGCTAATCTAAAAACTGTACCCGCTCCTAGCGAAATCGCAGTAAAATTTTAGCTGTCTGCATAAGTTTCAGTGATAATCCACTGTATTTTTGTAGTAAGGTAACTTTTAATTCGTCTGAAATGATAGATGATATTTTCGTTGGCAACTTCTTCGTCACTTATTATTATTATTTATTTTTTTTAAACTTGTTCTCGGTTTAAGAAGAACCCGGTTTTCCATCATAGCCACGGACTAAGTCACGTGACTGATGAGATGATGATGTAATTAGTTAATTTAATACGATATATGAACCCATGTGCGATGATGTAGGTACAAAATTAGGAGCGTGGTGTAGTTTGCAGTTCGTCTTTTACCACTGTTATGCTTATACAGCGGCCGTGAATGTTTGAGGTGACGCCAGTCGCCTCTGGATGCTTTCTTAGAGTTGCCATGTATCACTCTGTAGGTTTTTAGTCGCTTGCTTCCTGATGGTCCAGAAAGTTTCTTACAATCCGATAGGTGTTTAATAAAACTGCCTTCTGAGCTGATGCCAGTACCCTACTGACTCCTAAATGTTCAAGATGTTCAGTATATCTTTATAAAGATGCAATGTTCAGTGCGTTTTAGGAAGATGCACTGTTCAGTGCGTTTAATAAAAAATTTGCATTTAACTCAATACAAAAAAACATTTTTTTTCAAATTTTCAAAAAATGATAATTAAGGCTCACCTTTTTCTAAATCTATTTTTTTATTACCTTTTTCACAAAAAACTGTACATTAAAAAAATTTGCTTGAAAAATAGTATAATCTACCCAAATTATAACCCAAGTATAAATCATACCCAAAGAACTTTGAATTCACCAATTTCGACCATGCTACCGGAAGAAATACATTACTTTCTGAATATTATGACAAGTATAAATAATTTCCAACCTTGGTGGCATTTGTCCTCTTTTTAATTAAATTGTAAGGGTTTTTTCTTTCGTGAAATCGAGACGTTGTCTCCTCTGCTTGTAAAACTACCCAAACTATTTTTAAAACATCAATTTTTATCATGCCACCGGAAGCAATTCATTATTTTCTGAAAATCATAAGAATTGTAAATAATTTTCTACCTTGCTGGCATATGGCCTAATTTTGAAAATAGGCAACAATTTCCAGTCAAAATAAGACCTTCTTTCTGGTCTTCCCTTATCGAAAAACTACTGAAAAATCTTTTAAAACATAAATTTCAATCATGCAACTGAAAGTTATGCATTATTTTTAGAAAGCAAGGATAAGGTTCAATAATACCCAACTTTGTTGACTTTTGGCGTCGCTCAGTTGCCGTGTGAAGTTGCACCATTGATATTCACACCTAGTGATGGGCACTGCTCGGCCTGACTGTGGTAATACCTGACCTGACCGGTAATGTCTTGTCATGACGGTAAAAGTTGGTAAAACGCGGTCAAACCCAAATATCTCCATCAGGAAAGTTTTTTTTATGCAGAAAAGTGATTTAGTTGTTAGGACATACCCTATGCTAAACTTGTAAAAAAAGTTTTTCGGTTCTGAATGATCCAGTCATTCTCAAAATAATGAAAATGCCAAAAAGCTGAGCATAGCAGATGACACTTTTGACAGTTTCGCGCGAGTATCGAGGTGAATTTGAAAATTATACTTTACAAATTCAAAAATTAAATTGAAAATCTGTTGCATTTATCAAGTAATATTTTTAAAATAATAGTAGTTTGCTAAGTTATTTTGAATAACGTTTCAATAAATATGACACTTAAACATGTTAAGTACTGCGTATTGTATAGGTTATATTCCCTACATGAAAATACTGTTGTTTTTTTCTTTAAATAAAATAAAATTGATATCTAATTATTATGAATTTAGATTTATGAGTAATTTGTGTAAATAATTTATTATTTGTTATTATTTATATGTGAAGAAATTCAATAAGGCAATTTTTATAATTAAAAATGGGAATAATGAAAGTCAAATAAAATTCAAATCTTTGAATGGGTTTTCAAAAAAAAAGAATTGTTTAAAACATTTTTTAATATTATTTTACTGACTGTGAAATACCGAGCAGCGCCCATCACTATTCACAACCTCCTACAAATTTAAAATTCCTCTTTTAAGCACACACCCTCATCAGTGACACAAGGATTGTCGTCCATCAAACGCATGCTTCCCATTGGTTAATTTTTAATTGTTAATTACTCATTAATTATTAACCTTACAACAAATTTTTATTAGTATTTTCAACTCCATTTTTTATGAGGACTTCAAAAATATAAAAATGTACATTGAGTACTGGCAAACCCTGTATATCCTCAGATTATTATTATTATTATCAAAATACATGTGGAATGTTTTGAAAGTTTTTCTAGAAACGTGTAGAATAATCTGGATATTCACAGCTGAAAACGTTTTCACGAGGTAAATTCCAGGATAAATTAAAATGTAACCTTGAAGCTATTTACAAAAAATTATATATATATATATGTGTGGGTGGGTGTGTGTGTGTGTGTGCGCGCGTGCGTGCGTGTGTGTGTGTGTATGTGTAATAGGCTTTATATTGATAAATCATTTACTCTGTTTATCTATTAATATATCTCCCTCTTTGTCTTATTGTTATAGAAGATTCTAAATTATAATTGACACTTCTAGACACGTTTGAACTATAACGTTTTGCTACGATTAAATTATATGCGCTATTACCCGAGCAGAAATTTTCAAGTTTTTTCCCGGTTCCAGACTTGGGCTAGACTGAGGGCCCCTAGCCTGGATCTAGCTTGAATTTTGCAATAGCTCGAGCTTGGGCCCAGCGAGTGTCAAATTTACCAAAATTGATGACAGATGACTGAGTATTATTCTCATTGTTTATTTATTACTTGCAACTTTCAAGCGTAAAACTTTAAAATGTGACAAATTTTGTAAAAATTAAAATTTTTCAAGTTCCTTGAAAGGAAATTTGAGTGTTAGTTTGAGCCACACTCAATTTATAAATTTTGTTTAAGTTAGTGATTGAAATTAGTATCCCATATTTACGCGGTGAAAGTGCAAGTATGTACTTATATTAATTATAAATAATATTTTCAAATTGATATTGCACGTGACCGAGTGAAAGAGGAGCTGAAAAACGAGGATATATCTGTAAAGAAAAAAGGCATGTCGTGAAATCGCGGTAAAATTTCAGCTGTAACCACGTCTCATGACCGTGAGATAGGTGGAATAACCCCTAAGCGAAGGCGTAACAACCGTACCGAAAGCTGAATAGCACCTGCGTGAGGTGTCTTAAACGGTGACTCTGGGATACCGGGCGACCTCTCAGAGTATGCAGACTTATCCTTGTCAATGCGGTTCAAAACGATCGAACGCGCAGAGCACCCGACAATGGGTCGGCGAACAATGTCGAAAATTCTAGAGTTCGGGGTGCTGGAAATAATCTAGATGGAAATAAGACGACAAACCGGCGAAACGCCCACATTGAGTGGACGAATCAACTCAAGGATGACTTGCTAGACTGCTACAATGCCAGCATTATCCCTGCTCACCAAGGCTTCATGGCGCGTATGCATACTCTGTGGTGCCCAAGACAGCCAAGGCTTTAGCACGTTTCGATTCAATCATTGCGAAACAAACTTGCCTACATCTGGAAAAATGGATATGTACGCGGAGCGCCTCCCCAACCGCTGCTTGATCAACCTGCAGCCGAAGATGAGAAAGCGAGATTAAGACCAACCGCGGAAAGCAGGCACCTTCTGAGAGATGATCACGATTTCAGGACAAGAAGGAACATTAACATGCAAGTTCCTACTAAGCCCCAAGACCTGGCTGAAATGGATGCCACTCTTCGTGGAGATATGTTACAAAATTCCGACCTCTGGACCGTCAATTGCTCAGTTTATGGTGCAGCGAGAGCTTTGGTTGATTCAAATCGAATGCTCATACCGACGATGCATCAAAGACCAAAAGACGCTTGCATCAACTGAACAAGAAGACTGGATGGGCAACACAGAATGCGTCTCGTGCTCAATGTGTGATTGACTACATAACATCTGGTAGACCGTTGTCAGAAAGGGTTCGAAAGTTCGCCCAAGAACTGAGGATCTTGAATCACACACTAAACAAATGAAAGCTGCTGACAATCATGCAGCATATTGTTTACAAAATATGACTATTATCTGATTCAAATTGTCAAATTATACTAGTAAATTTGCAATAACTCAGACACAAAAAAAATAAAAGTGGGATTTTTAAGCAAAAAAGATGAAGTTTCTGCCAAATCAGATAAAGTTTTAAACCAAAAAAACGAATTTCTTTAAAATAGTTTAAACTTCGACCCAAAAATAATCATTTTCAACCAAACAGTTGCACTTTTATTTGAGAAAATGATTTTCTACCAAAAGTGACGAATTTGTAACAAAATATATGAATTATTTACTGAATAATTGAATTTTTAGATTATAAAGATGAATTTTCAACTAAAATTACGAATTTCGAATAAAAAAATGAATTTTGAAGAAAGAATTTTAAGTTTCAACCAATGAGTTGAATTTTCAAAATAAAATTTCCTGCAACAAACTTGAATTTTGAACTCGAATATGTCAATTTTCGAGAAAAAAGTTCATTTTCAACAAACAAAATACCAAGGGATCATTTACACCGCAATCGAATGTTGTCTTGTCCAGAGATTCCCATTCCGATCGAAACCTTTTGAATAAAAGGACTTCTGGCCCTGAAGTACAACCCATATAATCTTTAAAAATGATGCTCTCATCATTAATTCGTAAATATAGTGTCTGCAAGCCAAATATCGCAGATTTATGTTCAGTTTTTGCTCCAGAAGAAGACAGGTGCCACCTTCCTGACCAGCTGTATGGACTAATTGATTATCTGTTGGCATAATTTTACCATCCCACTGTATAACGCCCACTGATTCAAATTTAAAGTTTTGTTTTATAATTCTAGCCAGTCTTGTGCGTTCCTTTTGATCTTCTCTGTGAATAGTTCGATGACTAATATTGACATAAAAAATAGGGATATTTGTCAAGATTTTTGTTGCAGAGACTAGTATATGCGTGGCCATTCTACTGCATACTTTTTCTCGATCTTGTGCCATACAAATTTTGGGAGTCATAAGCTTAAACTTTTTGGGAGTTTCTTCACAGTCCGGTTTAAAAGACGATTCACCTAATTCCTCCTCCGAGAAATTTAACGAAGGAGTGTCAGTTCACTCGTTCAACATCACAATTTCGTCTTCAATATCTGAAAACATGATCACTTTTTAGTGGCACTCATTTAGCTGGCATTCATTTATCTTCTATCTTGTTTCTGAATTGTAATATTAGCATATAATATTTTTACATTTTAGTTGAGCATTTGCAATTCAGTCTCCGCACGTTTGTCTCACACTTTCTGAATGTAAACAGCTGAAACAGTCACCCTTTTCCAACTCGTTTTGAGTTTAAAAGCAGGAACCCGACCTGAACGAAACAAAATACTATCGTGATTTTCGTTCTGTTCCTATACTGCCAAAACGTAACTATTTTCACTCGATTTAGGTTACGTTATTCAAAATACGGAAATTGTAATGAAAAGAAAACGAAAGATTCGGTACTATTTGGATAACGTAACGTATAATTTGTCCTAATTTAGAGCCATTCATGCATGTCGCATTTTTGTAACCACGGTAAACGCAGAACACAGAATGAAGGAAAACGAGACCCGAGAGGAGACCCTTGGACGAGAAGTTGCCATAGAAGTCGCCAAGACACTCGTGGCGCGTCGTGCATTTCCGTTGGATCGACGAAGGCTGCTGCGCCATATATGTATTATTCAACGACAGCGCGCGGTTTTTAAATGCAGCTTTCTTCATTACACTTGGAAATAGTAAAAATACATGCAAGTGCATTAAAAATTAAACACGCATTTTTTAACTTAATTAAACAATTTTCTGAAAATTGATTTGAAATTTCAATCAATATTAAACATGAAATTCAAACTCCAAATAGAAGTTATAAAAAATATATATTTAAAGTTGAAATGATTCCAACAGTTTCATCTTTTTTAAAAATTCCAATTCAAATTGAAAATTTTTGAAATATTATGTAAATACAAAACAAAAATTTCCGGCTATTTTGAATTTTTACGGTTTTTTGTTTGTTCTTTTTAACTTTCGGGATGCCCATACAAAAATATTTCAAAAAATTCTTCACTCGGTGTAAGCATTTGTAGACATATTTTTTCACTATTTTCTTTTACACTTTATTCTTCTATAGTCTTTTATGGTTTTGAAATTTTTGTGTGTAATTAAACAGCTGTAAGAAGGTTACTTGATGTAAGAATTTAAAAAAATCTTGTTTTAATGTTCAAAAAAAGAACCAAAGATAATAGAAAAAAAAGTTTTAAAACACCGATCGAGTAAAGGAACATACTATTAACTTACCATTTTTAAATAAATAAAATGCATTGCACATTAAGCAATTTCACAAATGCGTTTAATTAACGTAATTCATAAAAATGTCCTAATTTATACTTACGACAAAATTGGGAGTGTTTCAATTTTTATGAATAAACCATTTTTACCATTTTTATAGTTATAATAATTACTATTATTCAAAACTACGCTTCTCACATATGTATTCATGTTATAAATAATGCCTCTCACGAAGTGCGACGCACATGCGCCGCATATCGTGCCCATCACGAAGTGCGACTCATATGTCTCGCACCCTGCAGGCACGGCGTGCCTCGCATTCCGTGCGTTTAACGTGCCCCGCACGTTTGCTATTTGGGCATCGTAAGACTTGTGCTTCTGGAACGTTCCATCGCCATGATTTTAACACTTTCGTTGACTTTATTTGCACATCACATCACAACTGAGGCGCCGGATGCAAAAAGGAGATATACAATTATGCTGCTGGTAGTGGGGAGGCCCCTGGGCACTTGAGAATAAAGTTTTGAATTTTAATTTTTTAAATATGCATTCGTATTATAAATTCAATTGCGCATCGTTTTCCTCAAATGGAAAAAGTTGTAGCTTTTTTAGTTTTTGAATTATTTACAAAAATCTGTTTTTCTATCTGATTAAAATATTTCGCCTTTTTTCACTTCAAGTCGTGACGAAGTCGGAACTCTTTATTATTTTTTAGTCAAATTCATAAGGTGTAAGCATTAACATTTTCTGCGACCGATGACGTCAGCAAAAGTTGAAAATGTTTATTTAA
>CAKNWU010076751.1:0-12728 GCA_932072015.1 Andricus quercustozae
GGGATTCCTACATTATCAGACCACTTACCAGTGGTTATTAAAATTGCATATCTGCATATCTGCAATTTCGGCAGTAGCGAATAAGTTAGGCCTGGTTTTCAAGCCTTTTTGTCGAGTACCAGGAAAAAAACCCTGGTTCGATACAGAATGTGATATGATGCGTCGTAAATTAAAAGACTCATTAAAAGATGTAAATCATTTCAATTTTCAGATTTAGATGATAGTGAGCATAGGAAAACAAAGAAAGCTTACCTTGAGCTTCAAATTTTAAAAAGAAAGAATTTTGAGTGCGGTCTATTGAGTACCCTTGCATCTTGCAATAACGCTAAAGCGTTCTGGACAGCAGTGAATAGTTTCAGAATAAAGTCTTCTTTAGTAAATGGTATAAGTTGCGAACGCTGGCAGGCTTTTGCGGATTCATTGTATAGTGAACAGATTTGTGTTAGTGTTTAGTGGTGTATAAATTCTCACCCTTTACTGGATTATATTATCTCGGAAAAGGAAGTCAAAGACAGCCTAATTTCATGTAAGAGTATTAGGGCACCCGGTGAGGACGGCATCCCTAGTGAATTTTATAAATATCTTCCAGAGAACTGGGTTCCTTATCTGGTTAGCTTTTTCAACAGAATTTGGGAATCAGAAAAAGTTCCTTCCGACTGGTATTACATCCAAACCTTTATGCTCTTTAAAAAAGGTAATAATGATGATCCTCAAAACTACAGAGAAATTGCTTTGATCAACTCCATTGCAACATTTTTTACCCGAA
Organism: Andricus quercustozae; assembly: GCA_932072015.1. Classification (NCBI taxonomy): domain Eukaryota; kingdom Metazoa; phylum Arthropoda; class Insecta; order Hymenoptera; family Cynipidae; genus Andricus; species Andricus quercustozae. The sequence goes on from CAKNWU010076751.1 coordinate 767, forward strand.
TTCTGTCCTCAAGACTGACTAGATGGGCTGAATCAGAAAACTGCCTTCCCGAGAATCAGGCGGGTTTCAGAGCTGGACGGAGTTGTATAGATCACATTTTCACTCTAAATGCATTAATTCAAATCCATCTTAGTATTCCGAAACGTAAAGTCTTTGCGTTTTTCATCGATTTTAAAAAAGCATTTCCTTCAGTTAACCACTCGCTTCTTTGGAAAAAATTGCTCAGGAAGGGAGTGAGTACAAAAATCTTAAGAATCATAAAAAGTATATATGATAACGCTTTTGTGACTATCAGGAATAGGTCTGGCCCTGCCACGTCAGTTAAGGTTACTATAGGGGTTCTGCAGGGCGAGATTCTTAGTCCTCTCCTTTTCGCCTTGTTAATATCTGACTTAGAGGAATACCTAAGAAACCACGGGGAGATAGGAATTTCGATCGATCACCTAATTGATGTAATTTTACTAGCCTATGTTGACGATATAGTGATCCTCGCCAAATCACAAGCTGATCTTCAATTTAAGATTAACCTGATTGAGGAATATTGTAAAGTAAATTTCTTTCAAGTAAATGAATTTAAATCAAAAGTTGTAGTATTTCATAGAGGACGCTCGCGAAGCTGCAGTTTTTTTTCTCTGGAGTTCAGCTTGAAGTAGTTGAGGAGTATCTCTACTTGGGTTCTATTTTCTCAAGTTCGGGTCTTTTTCTTAAAGAGGCTACCAAGAAAATGAATTCAGCAAATGTTGCTATGGGTGCTATTCTAAGAATTCTGTATTCTACGAAATCCGTTGCTTGGTGTACTAAAAGCACGCTTTTTCGGAGTCTTACACTCAGTGTATTGTATTATGCTATCGCAGTCTGGGGTTTAAGATGCACTGAAATGATCGAAAAGCTTCAATCGAAGTTCTTGAAGAGGGTTTCAAACCTTCCGTCAAATATGCCAAATTATGCTTTGCGGCTCGAAACTGATAGACTAAAATTGGCTTATGAGATTTTTAAGCTAGATCTAAGTTGGCTGGAGAGGCTGTTGGAGATGGATGAACAAAGATATTCCGTACGCTGCTTGAAGAAATTAAACTCCTTAGCAGCTAAGCCTTCTAGTAATGCTAAATTTAATTGGGTTTTGCAATTAAAGGAGTTTTTCTGCGTGTGTAACTCTGCTCATTTATGGCCGGGATTGGATGCAATAGCCTTACAAAATAATAAAGAGACAATCTTGCATAATTTTTCAGTCTATTTAAAGTGCTCAGATTATGGTAGAGTACTAGGCTTTGGTAGTCTACAGGTATTTCCAGACTTGTCCTTAGTACCAGGCATTCAACCTCATCTTACCTTCCGTCTCCCTTTTTATGTCACAAGCACAATTGCTCAGTTGAGGCTCCTGGGTTCAATTATAGGCTGCATTCGTATCGGAGATTTTAAATTTATGTATGAGCCATCGAGAAGCTGTTCGATATGCAATCTTGGGGAAAGAACGGATTTTTGTTTCACATTTAGGCTACTTGCCCTGCATATGCGGATTTTAGATCTTCCATTTTTCAGTAGCCTCAAACTGTCAAATCCAGTGGACAATACTGGTTATACTTTCTTAACTCTAATTCTCTGAAAGAACTCTGTAAACTCGCTTTTTTTATGTCTCAAATATTGCGTCTTAGAACATTTGTAATGGAGTCTTAGGTCTTGCCACGTCACTGTATGCGTTGCAACATCGTTTTAATGATTATCTTATAATTGTAATCGACGTTGTTTCTGACTTGCATTCTCTGCTTATACTTATCAAATAATATGTTCATTACTGTATAATTGTACTTATTTGTAATGGTCATCGACCATGAAACAAATTATTTTCTAATAAAAAAAATAATAAATAAAAAAAATCGTTTGAGCAGTACTGCTTAAACGATTACAGATGCGCTTGAAGTCGCCTTCAGTCCACGTTGTCGATAAGTATTGTATTTCTTCAAAGTTTTTATCGTTGCAAGAAAAACTATTGCAATTACTCCGTGACCTTCTAACGCGAAATTTCACGTAGAATCCGAATTTCAACAAGTTAAATGTTCATATTCCTTTTTTAATGAGTTTTTCTTGCATGATACGGAGAGGATACGATGTGGATACTAAAAGGATACGCTGTAGCGTATCCTTTCCGTTCATTCGGTCCACCAGGGCAGAATCAGCTGATACTTTGAACATAGGTATAGTAGATACTTAGCTGCAGCGTAATGTAACAGAATGTTTAACACACATATAATATAATAGATTTAATACTGAAATCATCTCTGGAAGGTATAGGTGCTCGACATTATTATTATTATTTAAATCCCTGGCGGACCAAATGAACGGAACGGATACGCTACAGCGTATCCTTTTAGTATCCACATCGTATCCTCTCAGTATCATGCAAGAAAAACTCATTAAAAAAGGAAGATGAACATTTAACTTGTTGAAATTCGGATTCTACGTGAAATTTTGCGTTAGAAGGTCACGGAGTAATTGCAATAGTTTTTTTTATTATTGGCGAGGATACGATGTGGATACTAATAGGATACGCTGTAGCGCATCCGTTCCGTTCATTCGGTCCGCTAGGGATCATATATTTTTAAATAACATATGTAGGTTATGTACAGTAGTATACAGAGTGCAGCAGCGTGAAGTGTTGAAAATTTTAACAGAAACATAACCTAAAAATTAGTAGTCTTTATAATACGAATAATACAATTTTTATATTAAATGAATGTGCTTTCGAAATTGCAGAGAGATGTGAAGACGATAGTTATATAACTCATTCCCAGTAAAAAAAAAGTTGAAAAGATATAACGCGAAAACGAATTCAGGTTAGATTTGGTGAATTGGATTTGCTGCCACTATCGCATTGGACCTTTAAATTCAATTATGCAATGCATTAGGCTCTATTCGGCGGGTCTATTTTATGAAATGAAGGGCAATTATAAGTTTTTCAGTGTAGCAATAAGTATTGCTATGAAAAATAAAGTTGCCTCAATACATTTGTGCGGTTTGGGTGAGCGATATTAATTATTTAACGGAACGGAGTTATATTAACCAAACTTTGACAGCAATTCGGCAATGCACATGATTTGAAAGACTCAATTCTGCAAGGTGCAGGGCGATGGACACGGTGGGTTACTGGTAACTTCATTCCCGATAGTCGGTGTTGAATTTTTTTACTATTGAAAAATGATTAAAAATTTACAAAATAAAGTTGAAAAGTTTTTTTTTCTGTAATTGGAAACAATTAAACAGTTATTACTAAAGCTAGAGCAAGAAAGCGCGCGCTCATAGCCGTCCCAAACTTTTCCAGTTCTCTTATATATATGTATGTTACTCTTAGATTCAAATAAAATAAGAACTGAATTATTCACCAAATAATGACTTCTGGAATAATGGAATTGCATTATGCTTGTTTTAATTATGTTGTTAATTATGTTAATCTTTTTTCATGCGAAAAAAATTTATTTACCTATAATTATTCAACTTATTTCAATATTTTTCAACTAATAGTCGAATAAGTTTTTATCTGCTTTTACAAGTATTGATTTTTTTACCTTATTTTACTTTTAATTATTTCATTATAATATAGGATAATATTATTATATTATAAGTAAAGAAGGAATGCTGAAAATAATAGTAGACAGGTTTTAAAAGGAGGAGGGTCAATAAGGCCGGTTTTTGGGCCATCTGCTGATTGGTCTCAAAAGTGTTTTATTTTATTCATCTAACTAGGTCTCATAACCCCTTAAAAGGATTCTTCCTGAAAGTCATTTGATTTCAAGAAATAGGCATTTTTAAGTTCGTATTTTACATGGGTTTTCGCACTTTCATTCAAATCATGCTGGATTTCACAGTGTTAGTATTGCTCACGCAAGATCGTACTTTGCCAAAAACTGCGTACATATATGCGTTACAACATATGTTAAAGCCATCATTTGTCTTGAAATATTTCTTTAAATTTAATAATAAAATAAATTAATAAAAAAATTTTTTTTTTTAATAATTATTAAATTATTAAATTTATTATACTGAAATTATTAATCTTTAACTGGAAAGTTGAATTTTAAATAAAAAGAGGAAATTTCACCTAAAAATGTGAATCTGTATTTGGAATAATTGAAGTTTGAACGAAATAGTTGAATTTTGACCAAAGAGATTAATTTTTACCAAAAAAAAAAAAAAACGGATTTTAAACTAAACAAGGTATTTTTTAAAACAAAAAATTGAATGAATTAAATTAAAGCTAAAAAATGTATGTGCTACGAAAAAGATAAATTTTTAACTAAAATTATGGAATGTTCAACTGAAATATTTGCAATAAAAAAAGGCATTTTTAACAACCAAAAATAAATCCATTTTCAACAAAATACTTACACTTCAAACTGGGATAGTTAAATTTTCAGCAAAAAACAATGATTTAGCAACAAAATAGCTCATTTTTCAACAAAACAGATGAATTTTCAATCAAAATGATAAATCTTGAAGCAAAAAATAATAATTTTTAACAAAAGAGTTCAGTTTAAAGCAATTAATCAAATTTGCATTCCAAGAGAGATGAAGTCTAAACGAAAATTAAAGTAAATGATATTTCCATCAAAAGAGATTTTCTATTATATTTTTATTAATTTTCACACTCTGCAGACAATTATTTTTCTAACAATTTTTTTTTTTGTTATAAAAATCACTTTTTTTTTGTGTCACGAGAAATTTTGGGCAAAATTGTATTAGCAAGATTCTCGTACTTTTTGCATGTTGAATGTTAAAGCAGAATACGAATTTTGATTTATTTTAAATTTAGTTTATTGAAATGAAAAAGCTTTCCACTACAAAAATGTTATTTTTCTAATCCTTTTTTGTTAAACAAATTTTTTTTCGTTCTGTGAAGGATTTTCTGCAAGATTTTATTTTAAAGAATTTCGTAGTCTTCGAATGTCGGACGTTGAAGAATTAAAATTTTGATTTATTCTGGATAAAGTTTCTTGAACGAAAATAGATGGGAGAACAAAAATTGTGCAAGCAAAAAAGGTCTACAAAATTTGCTATTAATTACTTTTTGATAGGACGCGTAGTTCTTATTTTGGTTGTAAAAAACCGCATCAAAAATGAAAAAACTTTATTAATGGACAAATCACGCGAAGAAAAAAAAATATACATAAATTAATGGAAAATAGTTACTCACACAAAAACGAGTTACAAATTTTTGATAAATAATTTTTCGATAAGATGCGTAGTTTTTGTTTTATTCGCAAAAATAGGACTAAAAATAAAGAAATTAGATTTTTGGAAAAACGACACAATAAACGAAAAAAAATGAATGTACAAAAGTTGTTCAACCAAAAGAGATCTAAGAACTTGTTATAAACTTTTGTCATAAAAAATACATTTAAAATTTAAAAAAAAAATAACTTTTTGAAAAAAGACATAAGCTACAATAACATTTCCTTCAACCCAACTTTTTGCATGAATTATATCTACAAATTTTCTGAGAAACCCTTTACCCTTGCATGAGCATTTTTTGTTCAAATTTTAAAAAATAACTTTCAAATAAAGAAATTAAATTTATGGAAGAATTACACAAGTTGCAATAAAATCTATAGTAACAAAATTATTTTTTTTATACAGGATGGGAACTTTTTCTTCAATTGTAAAAACAAGACAATGAAAATATGCCTGTCTCAATACCAATGCATAATATGAATTGTATTAATAATATGTCATTAAAATGATACATTTTTTAAGGTTGCTTAAATTAAAATGCAATGCAAAATAGGCCGAAGGAGCTTCAGGAAAGAGAATTATCACTATCACCAAATTACATTTGCTGCTGATTTGACCTTCAATTTTAAAATGTCTGTGCAAAAATGTCGGGGAAGTACAAAAATCGAGTGCGCAGCATGAGATAAATATTTTTTTCAAAAGCGAAGAGCAAGATAAATATATTATCGAGCGCGAAGCGCGAGAACAAAAAGTCGCGCGCCCTAGGTGCACTCAAATCTGCGAGCCGCGCGCCCACCGCGCGATGAGAATGTGCCCGCGCTGCGGGCAGACTTTTTGTTTTAGAAAAACGTTTTTTTTTTGCCATGAGAGATTTTTATAGATCTATTAAGTTAGCACCTCCACAATCAGATTTTGGGATTCTTTATATTCTTTATAGTATTGAGCTCTTGAAATCCACAAAAAAGAATTTCTCCAAAATAGCACTTAAGTTCCAAAATCAACCCCCTTCAAGAAATTGGAATTGTTTACAAATTTAATTTTCGAGAAGCTCAAAAATCACAGACTTTATTGTCACTTTAAAATTTAAAAAAATATTATTATTTAACAAAGTCACATCTAGGTGGTACCAAGGGTTCATTTTGAACGTCAAGGGTTGAAGTGGAAAAATCAGAGTGGGTATTTCCCAACAGCACATAAATCATACACTATTGACACTGTAAAATTCTCAAAAAGATTATTTTTTGACAAAGCCATATTTGCGTGGTACAAAGGGGTTGATTTTTAACGTTGAGAGTTGAAGTCCAAAAACTGGAGTTAGGATTTTCGAACAAAAAAGCCCAGAAATACGCCGGGATTAAATTTGTGAAAAATACAAATTTCTCGGGTTTGGTTATTGGGAGGGGTGATTTTGCTCAGTAAGAATGTCGAATGCAGAGCAACCGCGGGAACTTTATTGGGAAATAAAATCGAAATGTTGATCGGTGGTAATTTCTATTGTGAAACGGTCGCTCTGTGCCAATGTAGGAATATTAGGAATTTGCTGAGTATGAGGGTATCCCGTATCCAGAGATGTGTGAGAGAATTGGTTTGATTCCGCAATCCTGTTGGGTAACTTGGAATTCCTACATAGCTTCGAAATCGTCTTTACAAGAAGGCCTTTGGCAATGGGAATCTTCTTCTGACCGTGGTGTGTCTTATTTATGCTTTTCTTATCATTTAAATTAGATAAAAATTAGAACGGAATCGCTTTTAAGCGAAGGTTTCTTGACTGTTCTTTATTCGGCCCGTAATCATCATGGCCAGAATTTGTATACAGTTAATCATTAAATGATTATATAGCATTACTTTTCGCTACCCATGCAAAAATAATTTTTCCCTAGCTATACTAGATTAAATCTAAGTTACTCTAATACTAATGAGATTAGAATTTGTAGCTTGTGAATTGATTTATTTTAGTTTCTACTTAAGATACTTAATTCAGTGTATTACAAATTTGCATCGCTTTCCTTTATTGTGAAATCGGCAAATACAATTTTGCAGTTAAAATTTGTCGAGTTTTACCTAATATCAAATTGTATGTTTAAATTTTCTGTTGCTTTCTTGTAAGCATGGTTGTAACGACTGCACCTTTCACACAGTTTGTAAGTACACTCTTGACATTGAATCGTAGCGGGCGTAACTTAGTGGCATTAATTAGTGGCAAAATTGGTTTTATTTGGCTCTAGGTTTTTTTGACAGTTAGTTGGCATAGATGGCCAATTGCTTCACGAAAAAACTCAGAAACTAAAATAGGTAATTATAACAGTTAATATTTTGCTAAAATTATAATACAAAAATCCCAGTGGGAAAAAAGACATTGCCATCCGGTGGACGTCCTAAATACATCCTTAGGACGTCCATGTCAGTCCAATTGATTTCCTAAAGACGTCTCATATCCAAAAGCAGTAGAAGTTATCTCTTAAACTGAATAACATTCTCTACCTAGTGGCCACAACATTTTTCTGCATACATTTGGATACTCCAAATCGTCCATGAGATAGAACATTTTTAATCCCTTTTTAACTTGACATTTCACTGTTCTAATTAACTGTTATTCGAATAATAATGAGGTTAAAAGCACATAAAAACAAAGTATTAGTTATTTTACGTTGTCAAGATTGATTGATACATACGTAGCTGTAATGAAAAATCATTCAAAAAAATTTTTTATCATGATATTATATATTTTTAATTAATTACATTTGATAAAAGCGAGAGATTGAGGAATTCAAAAAATAAGGACAGAAACGGCATTCATAGGTACTGCAATTTTTAATACCTTTGAATGCAAGCCTTCTTAACGGGATGATACGTCTTTGGGACATCAATTGGACTGAAATGGACGTCTTATGGCTGTCTTTACGACGTCGTCAGGATGAAAATGTCTTTTTGCCCACCGGGATAGAAGTGCGCAAGAATCATCTTATAGAAATAATATATTGATATTAAGGTTGATAAAGCACAGTGCTTTCATAATTGGTTTCAGGAAAAGAGCGTAATTTATAGAAAAATTAAACACATGGGATGTGACTTACAGGTTAGGTCCCGATTTTGGATTCTGTCTTCATTATGCAGTGGAATTTATAGTATGATAAAAGCTACTGAAAAATAAATTTAGAATACTATTTTCACATATAAAAATAGAAAATAAAGGATTTTTATAACTGAATTTTTAGTGCTTAAAATTTAAGTTACAGTTGTAATTTAAAAGTGCTTGAATTTTTCGAGAATTTTTTAAAAGTGTAAAGTGATAATATACAATTCGTCATGAATATTCTTTTAATTGAAATTTTGCACTTAAAATCCAATGCAGTAGATATCGGCATCGTCGGCACTGTGAGCACCATTAGAGTGAACCCAGTGGGCAAAAAAATTAAGAATGTCCTAGAGATGTCTTCGGGACATCCCTTAGACGTCTTTTGCAACATGCCTTTTAGACATCCTAAGGATGCTCTTAAGATTTCTAATTTCAGTACGAAAGATGTCCCGAGGACGTCCCATGTCTTCAAGACGTCTTTAGGACTTCCTTAGGACTTTAGATGTCTTAGAGATGTTGTTTTGACTGACATTGGACGTCCTAGGAACGTCCCAAGGACGTTCTTGGGATGTTCATAGTGTTGTGCCCACTGGGAAATTACTGCTCATGGTGATACACGTCACAGATAGGAAATTATTTCTAGTAGGGCCACGCTTAAACTAATATGCGCGCCATGGATAAGAAACTTTTCTTCTAGTTTTATTTTGATGTTTCAGGCTTATCTCCTTGAACTTCTGTTCTACCTTATGAAGGGGTTTCCTCTTTGATTCGAATGATTCATTTTTGTTTTTGATGTTTTAAGAAGGATATACTACTGGACTTTAGGCGAACTTGTATGAGTAATCTGACATCACGATTCATGCTTTGCTAAACATCTCACTTCTGCAGAGCTCTTGTTGGTGACAAATACTCATAATAGCTACCCGCCCTTGCTTTGAAATATGTGCTTCTGTAGACGTTGTCCGTAGTCATCTGGCTAGCTAGCATGCAGAGGGACAGCAACATTAAGTACCACATGATGAACAGCTTTACCCAATTTTTCTGAAAAGTTTAAACATGTTAATTTTTTTGTATACTCGTAGAGTTAGGAAGTGAAATGTACATCGGCTGGACCAGAGCTTGCATTCCTACGATTTTATTTTATTCATTTTATTTGATTCAATTTAACATTTGTTGTCAAATTTTATTTATTTATTGAATTTATTTCAATTTATAAGAAGAATAAAATTTGTCTTTCGCTTCTGGTACCGATAGTGAGAGAACTCTTTTGTTTCAAGTGTTAGTTTTTTGGCTGTGGGGAAGGTAATAAGGTTGTGTGTATGCAGCAAGGGCAGTGAGTGCGGAAATCAGGTGTAATGGCAGAAGGGTTAGTGGAGGCAAAGTTGTAAAGGGTGACAGTAAGTTTAGTGGATATTGGAGCGTGCGAAGTTTTTGAGGTTAGGAGTAGAAAAAATAATTGTCCGGCAAGGGGGGCGATGTAGGCGAGTAAGGAGCGACGGTACGAAGTCCACAAATGATTGCCAGATGGCGAGAGCTATTGGACGATATGATAGTCAACGATTAAATTGGCGCGAAAATTTAAATTATATAAATTTTCTAGAAGCTATTTCTACAAAATTATTTTATTCTTTAAAATTTCGATTCCATCCACACTGAGAGTAGAAACTCTCCTCGCCCAGTCTCCGACTTGACGAAACCATCGATGCACAAGTCCAGGTCCAGTTGCCGTTTAACGTTTTTAAAATTATTACAAAATCTTTCTTTAATTTGTATGAGAATTTTAATATTATTAAAAAGAAATCTAATTATTCAATTGACAAAGGATAGAGTCAATGAAATTCCAAGAGTTCTGAATTAAAACTGAAGTATATTCTGGCCACTGATTTGAAATGAGAATTTCTCTAAGTTAAATTTTACAAATTCAAACAGATCAGAGTGAAAGGTTCCGCGTCGCAAGTCATTTAAAATCTGATCTCGGAAATCGATGGTGTTCGCGGGCTCCTGGATCGCGCAGAGATCTATAGGTATCCCGCGTAATACTGCTCTCATTCACTCTCACACGTCCAGTCAATCAAAAGTCAAATTAGTATCGCCAAACTGACAGCAGCATGATCTAAGTCTTACCTGAACCTATGATCCAAACCCGGCCTAGTTACTTTCCTGAAAAACTCCCATTGAACACGTTCCCTCAATTTAGGCTTCAATCTAATTTCACTCTCCACTATCAAAAACGTCAAATAATTAATGGCAGTAAAAGTTTCATTAGTTTTTATAACTCTTGTACTACTAAAAATCCACTATATGTCTAGTTCGAACTGGTTAATAAAACAATGCTCTCTTTATTTATTTAGTTATTATACACAAAATCTCTAGGTTCGTTTTCAAAATCCTACTCAGGTAACGAGCGTGCAGGGCACGTTACACGCACAGAATGCGAGGCGCGCGGTGCCAGCAGGGTGCGAGGCATATGCGCCGCACACATTTTTTAATAATAATAATAATTATTATTATTATTATTATCATTTAAACTATAATTATTGTAGGAATGGTTTATTCGTAAAAATTAAAACATTCCCAATTTTATCATAAGAATCAATTAGGAAATTAGTATGAATAAAAATATCGTATGCATTTGTAAAATTGCTTAGTGTTCAATGCATTTTATTTATTTTAAAAGTATAATTTAATAGTATATGTTCCTTTAGTCGATCGGTGTAGGATTAAAAAGAAATTTTTTTGTAAAATTTGTTGTACGTTATAACTATAATTTGTGCGTAATAACTTTTAACTTTTTTTCTATTCTCTTCATTTGTTTCTTTTTTTGAAAATTCACCATAACCAAAAAAAAAATATATTAAAAAAAATTCTTACACCAAGTAACATTCTTACATCAGTACCTTTCCTTGAACAATCCCCTCTTCCTGCCCTTTTTACTTTTGCTTCCTTTTTAGCCTTATTGTTATTACTCATTTCTCCCTCTACTGTCACTATTATGGGAAAGTGATCCGAATCTATATAATTCCCTACCTCTACTACCACATAATCAATTACCGTTCCCCTCTTTCCTCCTGAACGTGTCTATTCCCCTTCCTCATTCTCCTCTATACTTCCATTTAGAATAAACCATCCCATCTCCACTAGACTCTTTAACATTTTCTTTCCCTCCCCATTCAGTATCTTGTCTTTGGATTTTCTTCCTCGCTCTCCGCCCCATTCCCTTCCTCCTTTATCTCCTGTTCTCGCATTAAAATCTCCACCTATTATGAGCCTAATCTCTTGCTTATTTTCTTGCACCAGTTCCCTCATCTCCTCTAATTTCTCCTGCATATCGCCGTTCACATACAGCCCCACTATCTCCCACTTCTCATCTCCCATATTTACCTCTTCTCCCAGTGGGCAAAAAAATTAAGGATGTCCTAGAGACGTCTTCGGGACATCCCTTAGACGTCTTTTGCAACATGCCTTTTGGACATCCTAAGGATGCTCTTAAGACGTCTAATGTCAGTACAAAAGATGTCCCGAGAACGTCCCATGTCTTCAAGACGTCTTTAGGACATCTTTAGGACATTAGACGTCTTAGAGACGTTGTTTGGACTGACATTGGACGTCCTAGGAACGTCCCAAGGACGTTCTTGGGATGTTTATACTGTTGTGCCCACTGGG
>CAKNWU010076777.1:0-16290 GCA_932072015.1 Andricus quercustozae
TATGTTTTAGCTGAAAAATGAACTTTGTTAAAAATTATAAGTTTGGCTTGAAAATTCAACTGTCTTCTAAAAATGTTGTGTTTTTTATGAAAAATTAATCTTCCTGGCGCAAAATTGAACTATTTGGTAGAAAATACGTGTATTTTATTACTAATACATATTTTTTATAGAAAATCATTTTTTTTTGGTTGTTAAAAATGTCATAGTTTTAAAATACTCCAGGCAGACCTACTTAAAGTAGCCTAAGGTAGATCTGAATTTTGAAAATTTTAAATTAACCATATTGTTTGATTCGTAGTGCGTTTTAATAACAACAACAAAATCTGTTACGACGTCGTGCCTAACAAGTTTTATAGAAACTAAAGTTTAATGAAAAATAATGTTTTGTTCATAAGTACATAATCAAAAGCCAGGGCACCGTGAAGATATCAAATTTCTGTTGAAATGTAATTCGAAATTTCTGATGCCAATAATAAAAGACAACGTTTCCACCCCCTGTCGATTTTGAGACGTGCAAAAGTTGTCTTTTTTAGTGAAATCACAAAGTTCTAATGACATTTAAACAAAAATTTTATATCTTCTCTGTACCCGGGCTTTCAAAGGAAATTGTATTGCTTTTATGTAACTTATTATATAAAAGCATACTAAAGCTATATTGTATCGCTACGATAATATAAGTGACGAGGCAAGACTATTTTATTATTAAAAATAATAAAAAAATAGAATACATAAATTGGAATAGACTACATTTTTTTAAATTGATTAAAATATCGTACTTATTATGAATGCGAAATTTTGATTGATTTTTGCTTTTTTTTTCTATTTTGATTATTATATTATATTTTTGCATGATTTGTAATAAAAAGTAGTCTGGATTATTAACTTGTTGTAAATATATAATAACTTTAGGAAGCTTTTATACAATATAATACAAAAAATCAAAAATCAATCTTTTAAAACCACAGAGGACTTTGAAGATAGAATTTTTTAAATTGTAATTGGACCCTTTTCCTTCAAATAATAAAGGCAACTTTTCCACATCCTTCCGTTTTGAAAATCGGTAGTAGGTGGAAAATTGTTATTTGATTATTAGAATCAAAAAGTTCTAATTATATTTAAAACAATTATATCCCTAAGGTCCCCTGTGATATAAAATGATCTTTTTTCTGTATTGCATGATATAAAAAATTACTCAAGTTATATTGTATACGCTAAAATAAGTGACTATGTGAAACTGATTCATTTTTACAAATCTTACAATATAGAATACAAAAATTTGAAATGACTACATCTCAACGTGTATGAAACACTGGTTATAAAAATAGTTTTTTTTTTTATGTGAAATTATTCCTACTCTCATTTAATAATAATATTTACAATATATTTTTAAATTCTGCATGAATGTTGAAGCTCGCATATCACCGCCATGCGTGCGACCTTCACACATGCGAGTGATATACGTCGCAATTAAGCGTGCGGGAAAATCCGCACGCGTGCAAGTCAATACGCCATTATTGTGGGCGAACATTGTTATCTGGGAACGTCAAACCACTTAATAAATATAAGTTCGAAAAAAATCCTTTTTCAGTTTTATTAGGAGGTAGAAAGTTTACAATAAAAAGCATACTAATCTTAAAGTGTGTGACTGTTATAAAATCCCTGGCGGACCGGCTGAACCTATTTCAGCGTTAAGAAATGAAAAAATAATGTGGCTGTCATTGCAGTCTGCTAGCGGCGGCTTCAATTGGGTTGCCAACATGCAGGGGCCCGACTTCAATGACAGCCACTTTGCTTTTTTTATTTTTTAACGCTGAAAAAGCAACTTGTTGCAACTACGGCATAACCATTTAATGTAAATTTTAACCTATTATTATAATTGCAACAGTTTACATATTTATTTTGTTTCTTTTATTAATTATAATGCCATATTACTTTATCATTACGCTGTGGCGTAATGCTTGCCTTCGGCCGACCCGCCAGGGATCTTAAGGTTTTTACAAATTTAACACAAGTTGACAATAACTGAAGCACATAAAACCATTTAATGATTCGGTAAGATCAAGTTTGATTATTTGTTTGAATTTTCATGCAAAAATCCAACGTTCGCAGTTCGCGGGTCAACCCGACAACACGTCAATCCGCAAGACCGATCCTACCAGACACCTCTGTGGCATCAGAGACGATTGAAGTCACTTCATTGTGCGATTCAGGGCAGTGAAAGTGAATACAAAATTATCGAAGTAGAAGAGTAACTTGTGTTTGTTTCACGTAACCAACTGTTAATAACTAGCTTTTGAACTTTTTTCTCAGAAACCCAAAATTCGTACTCAATTGTAACCACGTAACACATTACGTCTAACTGGAATATAAACAGTGCAGTGAATGAATGAAAATCAGCTTCCACCAAAAGAAAAATGTTACATTTCCCCGAAGGACTCATCAATATCTGATAAAGACTTTGAACATGCACGGCAGGTATGGTGTCCATTCAGTATTAAACTCTTCATGAATACGTGAAACTATACTTAAAAACTGATGTTTTGTTGTAGGCTGGTGTGTTTGAAAATTTTCGAGAACAGCGTGTCGTGGCTTACGAACTCGAACCAGAACACCATGGGACGCCATGCTCAAATATACAAGGATAAGATTGGAAACTTTCACTGACAAAAAAAAGTACAAGATAGTTTCTAACGAAAGTGGGGAGATTATCTACATTGTATTTTCCGATGCAAACAATCTATATGATGGACAATGGGTCAACTCCTTCCTTACGGTGATTCCGAGCTGGTTGTAAATATGAAAATACGTAAACGTGAAACTCGTAACAAAGTAGGTATGGATGGTATGGTTAGGTATGGAGCAATTGCCCTCACAGCTAAACTGAACTCCCACTGCCGAGCGATTTTCAGTGAAAATCTCGAAGCTATAGAGTTAATATAGGCATAAGTTTTGTTTAATAAGCCAATATTTGTTGGACTGCCATAGCTGGACGTGTCTAAAATACTAATTTGATTTTCACTACGGCTACATGCATAAAAAAATATCTTAACAACTGTAAACTCTTGTACACTGACACAGATAGTTTAATTTATGAAGCAAAGTGTCAGGACATTCATACCGACATGAAAGAGGGTAAGCAAAAAGACATGCAGTAATTCAACACATCAGATTACCCCCGAGAACATGCTTGCGAAATGCCGCAAAAGAACAAGAAAGTTTTGGGTTTGATGAAAGAGGAACGTGATGGTGAAATAATTACGGAATTTTTTATCTGCGAGTCGCAGAAACACATTTGAGCTACAACTACTTTCCTCCGAGGATTTCGATGCGACGAGTTCCGAAGCGACAGGTCCTACTGTATTGTAGAAGAAAAGTATTACCATCAACGATTACACCAAATGATTGCTTGATTCTAATATCCAATCTAGAACCCAACATGCAATCAGATGAAGAATACACAATTTCAAAACGAGTAAGTAACAAAAGATTGCACTTAGACCTTATGACGACAAGCGATCCTTACTGCCAAACAGTACATAAACCCTCGCATGGGGCCATTATAAGATTATCGCACTGGATATCGACGATTTTTTAAGTTACAGTAACGAAGAATGGTTAGTTCTTATAAAAGATAAGGGTTAAGCTGTACATAATTGCAAATAGTGGTTGTAAGGGTTGTATTGAATAAAAAGAAGATATATGTATATGAATTGTTTTTTTATTTATATAAAACCTCACATCTAGTTAGTATAAGCGTAGAATTAGTATTATAAATCTTATAATTTAGTTTAAAATTGACTCATCATTGATTCATCGTTGGTTCAAAACTGCACAAAGATAATTCAATATTGCACGAAAGTTGATTGCAAATTTGATTTATTTATCCAGCTGTTGTAACTTTGAGAAGTTCTTGTTCATCTACAGCCCGAATTCATTTCCATTCGGGCAGGCTGTGCAAGCTCAAGTCACAGAATCCTTTCGACAAGAAATATGCTGTTTTTCAAAGGATTTTTGACGACACGTATTTCACTGATTTCATAAAAATATCATTGTGATAAGTGTCATATTTTTTTTAGCTGTTATAGGTATTAATTTGTTTGTTTTTTTTCTGAGGAGGATCAACGTCATCAACGTCTATAACGCCGTCTTGACAAGCAAAAAGAAATCCCACAGTCTCCGATCTCAATCCAGCAGACTTAAGAAACATGTTGGACAGACCCATCGAGAGCTCTTCTCTACGTATGATGCTGTAGAATTTACCATGAAGGGGCTTTTTAACATGTTCTCTTAGTAGAAGCGTATGTTCTGCTTCCTGTGCGCGACTTTTGTGCACCAAAGGTTTTAGTGACGATAGGCCATGTGTAGTTTCGCTGGAATCAAATGGGAGGCCAAGGTCCTCTGCGGCCCTATCTGCGGCACGGTATAACAATGCCGCAGCATTGACGACTTCATGTTGATGTAAGAGTCGCCTATGACAATCTGTGCTATTTAGAACTGAGCAGGCTGTAGCCAGAAGCGTTCTTCGATAAAGACACTCCAAGCTTAGCAAGCTTCTAATCCCTTTATCTCGAGGGAGGTATATTCGAGGTACGGAAGGTCTAGGAAAATGACTTCGATGGATTGTCATCATGTTGCGTGTGCTTCGGTCAAGTTGCGTCAACTCATCGACGTTCCATTTTACTGCACAAAACGTGTAAAGCAGTATAGGAACGGCCAGCATGTTGGTCGCATCGATCTTATTCATTTCAGATAATTCGGAAGCCGACATTTGTTTGAGAATTTGGCGATACCTTCTTTCAGGGGCCGTTTTTAACACACGCTCATTTTGGGTTTCCTCTTGCGGTATTGCAAGATATGTATATGTTTCTCCATTACCAAGATGTTGAATTGTATTTCTGCCTATGAATTGAACATCCTGATTGTCACGCGATGATTTAGTTTCTAGTCCAGTCCGAAGCTCATGCCAATCGCTTTAGAGTACCTATTCACCGTCTACACAAGGATGTTAAGGTCCGCTTTTGAGGAAGAAAAGAGTTTAAGGTCGTCTATGTATAAAAGATGGTTGACCTTATATTTTCTTCTTTTCGGCGGACGACATAGGTATCCAGAGCTTTTGCTTCGGAGCATACTAGATAGATGCACGAGGGAGATGCAGAAAAGTATCGGACTAAGAGAGTCTCCTTGGAAGACCCCCCTCTTATATGTGATATAGCTGGTAGTCACTTGTCTTTTGTCAGATGTTATGAAAAATCTTATCCGCCACAAGTGCATAAGCTTTTGTATGCAGCTCACTATTCTTGGATGCACCTCCAGGCACTCAAGGAGCTTAATAATTAGGGCATGGTTCGTGTTATCGAATGCCTTACGGTAGTCAATCCAAGCCATGGACAGATTGCGTCGATACCTGATCGAGTCTTGGGTAATACACCTGTCTATTAGCAGGATCTTTCTACAACCTGCCAGCCCTCTCTTGCATCAAAGTTGTTCAACTATTGCACTTCATACCGGCTCGATAGATCTTAATATCCTTTCTTTGAGGATGCCAGTGAATAGCTTGTAGCTAGTGTTTAAACAAGCTATGGGCCTGTAGTTCTGTGGACTTGACAAATCTCCGGTCTTAGGGATCAATAACGTGCGTCCTTCCACAAGCCACTGCGGAATGGGTTGTTTTCCGTTTAAGAAAGTAGCAAATATACGAGCTAGATGTTGTTGCGTAGAAGTGAACTTCTTCCACCAAAATTTGTTGATTTTATCTGGCCCTGGAGCTGAAAAGTTCTTAGTTCTAGCGATAACTTTCTTCACTTCTTAAGCAGTAATTAGTAGACACTCTTTCTCTGGAGCCTGCAACCTTTGTCTTTGGAAAAACTTACAAAGAGTGATATATCTGAAGCGTCTTCATTTAGCTGATAAGTATCTCCATACACATTCTCCCAGGAGACTTGAATCTCTTCTCGACAAGGAGGATTTTTAACGGCACGTGACGTTTTATTGAAGTAGAAAAGGTGGAATTTTCCTGAACCCATTTTACTCGCCGTTCAAGGCGCTGTTTCGCTTTTGGAAGAGATCTTATTTTTTGCGTCCAGTGCTGTTTGTTGGTTCTATGTTGAATTCAATTCTTGTTCTTAGGATTATTTACTACATTTTTTAAACTTCTATTTTTGCTGTTATGATTATTTATAATGTAAAGCTAGCTTTTGCTTCCATCATATTATCCGGACTTAATGTTGACGCAGAGGGTTTCAATTTTGCGTGCTACGACGGAGTCAATTCCATCTTAGTATACCACAGCTTCATTGTACGTCAATAAGTTCCCAGCGATAGGTGCAGAACAGTACCTAGAACGCATGCTATCCAGGTGTCCCACTCACGCGGTAATGACGTATCTCTACAGACACAATGCGGCCCTAAAAGTACTTTACTGCTATCTGTTTCGCTCTTACGGTGTTGGCCACGCCACTGCCTTGCCGAACGCTCCGTGGCTCCAGGCGTATGTACGTAGAATATTCAGCTAAAATGATTCTCATTGTGATCGGTTCTCTCGTAGGTACGAAGCTATCACTGAGTCGTAACCTCAAAGCCATACCCACGTGCCAAAAACATACCGAGGTTCTTGCGAGACGAATGCAGATAGTTGTCATCCTTGGGTTGCTTCGTGTCCTCAAGACACACGAGAGATGCGCTGGAGTGTCGCTATGATTTGGTCCTTTCCTGTGGCCACCCTGCTTAAAATGCCGGATAAGATCCGACAGAAACCAGAGACGACCCAGATAAAAACCTGATAAGTCTTGTATACGTGTCTATCCGGGCTCTATACGGATACTTATTTCCAATACAGAAATTGTACGGATCTATCTGGTTTCTATCAGGAAGACCTGACCAATCGCGTATTTTAGTAAAGACCACACTGGCCATCTATCCGAAAATTATTTGCTCAAGGGTCAAAAGTAGCATCTATCTGGGTCTATCCGGGACCTATTTGGGACACGGAAACAGAAATTCGTTGCCTCCAAGTTCAAAAGAAGCATCTATCCGGGTTTATCCTGGACCTATCTGTGCATTCACCGTCGAAAAAAGAAACAGATCCTACCGCGTGTGTTTATTCCGGTCTATCCGGGATCAATTTGGAACACGGAAAAAGAAATCCATTGCCTCTAACTTCAAAAGAAGCATCCATATGGGTTTATCCGGGATCTATTCATGCGTTTACCGTCGAAAAAAGAAAAAGTCCTACCTCGTATGTTTATATGGGTCTATCCGGGACCTATTTGGGAGAAGAAAATATAAATTAATTTCCTCTAACTTTAAAAGAAGCGTCTATCCGGGCTTATTGGAAACCTATCTGGGAATTTACTATCGAAGACAGAAGCAAGTCCTACCGTGTATGTTTATCCGGGTCTATCCGGGACCAATTTGAAATACGGAAAATGATATTTATTTTCTATAAGTTCAAAAGAAGCGTCTATTTGGGTTTATCCGGGACCTATCTGAGAGTTTACCATCGAAAAAAGAAACAAGTCATACGAACAAATGACAATAACAAACTCGATGAATTCGATTGGTGAATTGACTCGGCCTGTCACGCCTCCTCCTATTCTTTTTTTTTATAATTTAGTAGTGTAAGAATGCGGATGTAAAGTACCCCATGACGGAAATAGTGCACCAAAGCCGTATGAAAAATTTTGCTCCGAGCAAAAGAAGTGAACAATTATTTCGGGTGACATTGGCCAGTCATGTAGCCAAGCAAGACTTGGGAGAGTACCAGGTAAGAGCTAGGGTGACCAGGCGTCTGGTTTATCAGGACATTTCCTGAGTTTTTATCGCTGCCATGATTTTCTGATTTTTGTACTATGTTCTGATTTTTCATGTCCAATAACGAAAATTAGCCATTATCATTGCGCGGGTCTACATTTTGTTTGCAATTCCTGACTGCTCAATTCAATTTTAAAAACTGCAAAGTGGAATTGTGCTTATATTTAAACACAAAGAAAAACATAGAAAAAATCAACAATTTTGTTAATGACAAAAAAGACCATTTTTGGGTTGAAAATTCAACTTTTGTTCAAAATTCGTCATTTTTGGTTGAAAAGTCAACTATTCGGTCGGATATGAACTATTTTGTTCAAAATTCAACTGTATTGTAGAAAATTCGTCCTTTTGGCGGGGAAATTCATGTATTTTGTTAAACATTCGTCTTGTTGGTCGAAATTTCAACTATTTTGTTCAAAATTCTTTTCTTTGTCGATAATTAACCCTCCGTTTAAACACTTCTTTTTTCCACCTTCCGTTTACACACAGGGTCTTTGAAGTCATATTCAGTTTTTGAACTGTTTCTGGCTTTCAAAAAATCGAATAAAATTCAGGGTTATTTTTCGAAGTGTCTAATACACGAACCAATTGTTGTTAGTGTCAATCGTTAAAAACTCTTTAAATTAAAAATTGAAATTTGGGGAAAATATAGAAAAAAATCGATACTTGTTAAAAAATGCATAGTTTTGAAAAAAATAAATTAAAAAAAAAAGCGTTGCAAGGTTTTAAAGCTTAGACTATGACCTTCGAAAAAATATAGGCCCATTGGCGGCGGCTTTAAAAAGTTGAATTATTTGAAGACCTGAAAAATGAGAATATTTTACAGTGGCTCATGAAGGTAATGCCATAGAAAAAGCAGGATATTGAATGTTAATGCATATTTATTGTACAAAAATAGTAAAATTTACTCGAAAACATTCAGTTTGCACAATCTTTACAGAAACGTATACGGTGTTCTTCGCAAACTGCCTTTCCGCAGGAGGCACAACAGTAAAATGTCTTTTTGTCAGCTTTATATACAGCATGGAGTAATAGTAAGGAGACAAATCTGTGTGTCTAAATTTGTCGCCGTTTTTTCGAACATAGTTAGGGGAGGACGTGCGCTCAAAAGTATAGGAGTTCGCCTCGTTTTTAATGGAACATCAGCTAGAGCTTTTTGATTGGTGGGTTAGTCATGATTCAAATTTATTGCCAAGAAGCCACCAATCAAAAACCTCTTGCGGATATTCTACACAAAACGGGGCGAACTCCTTTACAATTCAGCGTACCTCCTCCCCCAAACAATGTCTGGAAATTCGAGGTTAATTTTTTATTCGCACGCGTATCGTCGTTTGGTCTCCTTAGTATTACTCCATCATATACAGGATCGTTTGGAGCAGATTCTCGATGTGCACCTCTACATTATTTTTTCCACTGAAAAACTGTCCAGAATTACATGAAAATTTTATGTTGCTCATATAAATACCGGAAAATACCAAATAAAGCAAAACATTTAATATTCACTAACTTGTCAAAACACTAACGCGGCTTACATACAGGGTCTTTTATGTCACTGTACGCACTTTCACCGCACACCGATCAAATGTTAACTGACAAACTGCAGCTCCACTCACAGGACCTGACCCTATTACTACTTAGATTTTTTAGAGGGGGGAACCGAACCTCCATATTTTCCCAAAGACGAGACATTCCAGTTTGAAAAAATCGTTTTTTCCTTAAAATCCCCTGTGTGTAAACGGAGGGTTAGTTCAAGCGTCAACTATCTTGTTAAAAATGCATGTGAAACTCTTAAAAAAAGAGTTAGGTGACGTCCGTTATTCTATTTTATAGCATCTCCGAATTCAGTTTTTAAAATTTTTAAGTTTTGTGGACAAAAACCCGGGGGAACTGAACCCGATTAAGTATCACATGCCCTTAAAGGAACGTGCCATTGCAAAAAGTTAAAAGAACGTGCCATTTCAGAAAATTAAAGGAACGTGCTCTCGTAATCATGGCTGACTCGCTCACCAAATTAAAGAAGCTTCGCGGTTCAATAAAACGCCAATTAACCTCCTTCGAAAATATTTTAAAATCAATTGTCGAAGATACCGATTTAGAGTCACTTGATTTAGAAGGCAGACTAAACAAACATCTCACTTACTGGGCTGAATTTAACGAATTTCAGGATAAAATTGAAGATTTACCTCAAACGGAAGAAGCGGAAGCAACGAATGAGTCAGAAAGGTCTTCGTTTGAAACTCGTTTTTACAGTCTCAGCAGAGCCGCTAAAAAATATTCAAAAAATATTTTAATAGAATCTACATCTTCTACTCCTTCGGGCTGTAAGTTGGGTGGAAACATAATTGTCTCGTCTCGCGAAAATTTGTTCCGACCCTCCTCGCGCTTTGAACTTCCCAAGCTCCAAACGCCGACTCTTCACAGTTCTTATGACACTTGGCTCAACTTTCGCGACGCATTCAAATCAATGTGTCATGATAATGACGAAATTCCAATATCACACAAATTGTATTATCTTAAAGTCTGTGTCAAGGATGAAGTGGCGGAAGCCATTGCGTCGCTCGAAGCAACGAACGAAAATTACCATGTCGCTTGGGAGCTTCTGAAAAATCAATACGACAATCGAAAATTTATAGTTGAAACTCATGTTAGATCTCTTTTCGAAATCCCATGTATTTCAATGACAATCGGTACTCCCTTGGAAACTCACGAAACACAGCTCTGCAGCGTTCCATGCACTCGAAAGAAGATTCGAGATAGATCCTGCCTTCAAGGATCAATACACTGCATGCATCCAAGGTTATTTTAAAGAGTCACAACTGAAGTCAATTTCAAACAATGAACCTATAAATCATGGTTAGTATCTTCCGCATCACGGGGTAGTCAAGACATGCAGTCTTAATACAAAGACAAGAGTCGTTTTCGATGGCTCCGCAAAAACAACAACTGGACTCTCGTTAAACGATTCTCTGATGGTCGGTCCGACTATTCAAGAGGATCTTCTTTCGATCATAACGCGTTTCCGAACCTTTCAATATGCACTCACTACCAACATCGAACAGATGTACAGGCAGATTTTAGTTTCAGAAGAGGATAATCCTTATCAAAACATCCTCTGACGTCATTCTCATGACGAGCCAATTGAAACGTACTGCTTAAGTACAGTAACGTTCGGCACTGCATGCGTTCCTTTCCTCGCGATCAGCACTCTTCATCTACTAGCGGAAGATGAACGCGAATCCTTTCCTATCGCTTTCACTGTTTTACAGAGAGATTTCTACGTTGATGATCTTTTAACAGGTGCGTTAACTTATCAAGAGGCAGTTCAAATCCGAAACGATTTAATTGATGTTTCAAAGAATGGAGGTTTCAATATTCGAAAATGGGCATCTAAATCCTTCATTAATGAACTTTTTTTCGGAAAAACACTCCAAGGCTTTCATGTCTTTGGATCCCTCGGAAATTATAAAAACATTAGGAGTTCACTGGGATGCTGCAGCGGATTCAATCATTTATACGGTCAATATGGCTGATACACGTGAACCTATCACTAAACGCTTAATGCTATCACAGATTTCAAAATTGTTCGATTCATTGAGACTACTCGATCTAGTCATAGTGATAGCAAAGATAATGATCCAACAGCTTTGGAAACTCCAACTCACATGGGATACTCTTGTCCCAGTGGAGTCTGAGGGGTTTTGGATTAGCTATCAGAGTCAGTTGCAGCTTCTCAATAATATTGAATTCAGTCGCTGCGTGCTAATCCCAAATGCAATCGAAGTTCAGATAAATGTGTTCTGTGACGCGTGCGAGAAGGCCTATAGAGCCGGTTTCTACTTTCGCTCGACTGATCAGCAAGGCAATCATCAAAGTAGCCTAATCTTTTCGAAGTGACGAGTCGCACATTTAAAAACTACTAGTATACCTAGATTAGAGCACTGCGCAGCGAATCTTTTATCAAAGCAGCCCGTCTTACACCTTCAAAAACTTCGTTGCTAATAGGGTGGCTGAAATACAAGCAGCAACTCAAGCTCAAGACTGGTTTCATGTTTCTACGCAGGACAACCCTGCTGACCTACTTTCAAGTGGTCAAATCCTAAAAGAATTCCCTCGAAACACCCTTTGGACTCAAAGGCCTCGACGGCTGAGTCAAGACAGAGACACCTGGCCTCAATTATCTTCTCAAAAACACGAGGTCCCAGAAACACGCAGTAATTCCTCAAAGCTGTCGTGCAACCTCATTCAGGAAAAGAGGAGAGAAAACAAATTGCTTAAACGTTTTACCAATTTCAAAAGGCTAAAAACTGTAGTAGCTTATTGTTTAAGCTTCATAAACAATTGCAGAAATAAGGATTCCACAGCCAGACAAACGGGCGACCGGTCTACGAGAGAATTGAATGATGCGTTTCACCTCGTAATTAAAATCACACAATCAGAAGCTTTTCCGAATGAATTGCATTCGCTTTCAAAAAATATAATAGTTGACTCCAAAAGCAGCCTTTTAAGGTTAAACCCTTTTCTCGACCAAGGAATCATCAATGTAGGTGGTAGATTGGAAAATGCTAATGTGCCAGACTCTCATAAACATCCAATAGTACTTCCAAAAAATCATCACGTTTCAAAAATTATCTTTCGCGACGAAAATATTGATCGTATGCACGCCAGAGTTAACGCCACCCTTTATGGTGTTCGCAAAACCTTTTGGCCGAGAGACCGTCATAATACCGTGCGACACGTTGTTCGACAATATATAAGATGCTTTCGAACGAAAGCGAGTGGTAACATCATGGGTAACTTGTCAAAAAATCGTGTGTCAATCTCTCGGCCGTTTACCGACGTGGGGTGGATTACTGTGATCCATTCTTCATTAAGGAATGCCGAAATCGGAATCGCATAAAAATAAAAACTTATGTTTCAATCTTTGCTTGTCTTGCTACCAAGGCTTCCTTTCAAAGACGGTGATTAACTGGCGTTTCATTCTTCCCCGAGCTCCTCACTTTGGGGGTCTTTGGGAGACCGCGATTAAGTCCTTTAAAAAACACTACGCGAATTGCAGGAAATATCGTTTTAACCTACGAACAGCTTCAAACCTACGTCGTCGAGATTGAGGCAATCCTGAATTCACCACCTTTAACTTCCTTATCCTCCGATCCCAACGACCTTCTCCCTTTAACCCCAGGTCACTTCCTCAGTGGGACCTCTCTGACGAGCTTCCCGCAAAGAGACAAGCGTAACATTCCAGCTAATCGATTGAACTCCTGGGAACACGCCCAGCAAATGCGCCTTCATTTTTGGGACATATGGCATCGAGAGTATTTAGGCGAATTAATTTCACGCATCAAGTGGAAAACAGTAATCAAGCAAGAGGACATCGAGATTGGAACTCTTGTTGTCATCAAGAAAGATAACCTGCCACCGATGAACTGGAAAATGGGACGAATCATCGAAACTCACACAGATCAAGATGGAGTAATTCGAGCAGTCACAGTTCGAAGCTCATCAGGTGTCTATAAGCGGGCCTTGAAAAATTTGTATCCGCTTTCAATCGACAAGGACGATTAAGTTATTTTCGAACGCTCTTTTATTCACAATCCACTTTTTATTTGCCCCTGCAATCATGTTTTATGATTGAAGCATTTACTGTCAATTTAAGTTCTCGTTCACTTTTAGTACATTTTCGAAGTAATTGCAAAATTTGGATATATCATTATTTGACTTGTAATTTATTTTTAAGGAAAACCGATGTTTTTTATCTACTGGTTTTTGCTGACATTTGTTGACATATGCGTAGAAAATATTAACTAGTCCTTGTTCCTATTGTTTCATTTTGAACGCATGGAATTCAAAGGAGGCCGGCATGTTACGTCGTAACAGTTAATTTCAACTCTCCTTTAACTGGAAACTAAGCCTATATTTTGTCTATTCACCTTATTTCGTATTCGGCAAATAAATTGTATGTTCAATTTACCACTATTTTTGTATTTAAACCGTAATAAGGATTGTTCAAACTCAGTCGAGTTCATTAGTCTCTCAGATTGTAAATTCTGTAATAACCAATGGTTTCTGTAAGTCTGTCTTTATAGCCATGTAAATGGTCGTCAACAGTAGGGATTTCAAAAGTTGTTATTTAAGAATTTATCACTTAGACGTGATGCTCGTGCCATCACTAAGGATTACGTCTCTCAATTTTCACTAATGATAGGTACGGAGATTTCTGGCTCACTTTTTCCGTACGAGTAGAAAACTTGCGGTTAGAATGTAGGAGGCTGTGAGATTGGTTTCGCTCCTTGTGCTGACTTACGAAACATTATCGCAATGGTGTCATATTACATTGAAAATTGCAAAGATCTGTTACCGTCTCGGTGACTCGTGGATCCTTTTGTTGCGCGCCGACACCATGCGTCAGAGATGAAATTAGATCGATGTGCTGATACGATTGGCAAGCTTTGTTTTTATAAGCAAATGGATTGTTTAGACATTTCACAACTATGCGTCACCCGTCCAACATAATTTCTTTGATATGTTTAATATTAAATTCTTGGAAGTTCTCCTTTGATATCTGCCGACAGGAAGTTGAGGTCATATTTTTTCCAAGAATTGGACGAAAAACGTAAGTCTAATGTTGGTGAGCATGTAGGTTCACTACAAATTTATTGTTTATACATTCCATAAGTATGCGTCATTCGTCTGACGTAATCTCTTTGATTTTTTAAAGTATAAAATTCCCTCTGATTTTTTGACGACATCATGAGTCAGGGTTCTCATATTTCACATAATGGGAAACAATTCCCGGTAAACAAAATTCCATTTTGATGACATCATCCTAGTTCGAGGAATCCTAATGACGCATCAACAATTTTTCTATATCGAAGTTAAGATAATTGCTTCATATTATAACAATTCTTGGAAATAGATGGAGGGGGAAACAATATACGAGTGGGGGTTCGAAATAATAATATCAGAGCTATATAAGGGTTATTATTTGCTTCAGCCCACAGTTATATGCTAAACGATGAGGAAAAACCTTCACGAATTAAGCATTCGATTGAAGTTATTTCTGAAACACATCCAAGAGCTCAAACAATTAATACAAGTGCGATCAGATATTCAGAATCTGATAAGTAAGTTGAACAGTTTGTGTATTGAAAATTTCAAACAGTTAAAAATTGATTACGATAAATTAAGCCAAGTAGGTCTCGAAGATGAACATTTTCTTCCAAAAAAGAGGCTTGCTAATCTGAAGTTGAATAAAAAATATGAAAATCATGGCATCAAGAGAGCGTGGACTAGGTACGGATTCAGGTTCTTCGCAATTGTGGACAATAAATTTTCAGTCTTTCTACCCAAGAGGATGGTAACATTGTTTCAACAGGATGAAGCTCTTCTTCAAGCAACCATGAAAAAATGTGAAGACAAAGATCTCTATATGTTGTATTTGGGTGGTGTGCACAATCAAATTGAATTTGTGAATAGACAATACATGGTGTAAACCTTATATTTAACACTCAGTGCTAAAAAGCCATTCATGCAAGCAACATCATCATCATGGCATATACTCATCGAAATCAAACGCTAAATTCTACAACATGTTGGAGCTGACACTCAAAAAGATGGGAGCTTGACTTTAACAGTGCAACTAGCTGCAAGTCATCCACGTTCCACCGTATCCCTGCAACCTGAAGACTGGAAACTGTTACAAAGCCTTTTTAAACTGTTTTCATTATATTTTAATGGGGAAGAGAAGCAGCAAAGCATCAACTGTAAACGTTTTATTATCCGTTTTACTGCATCATATGGAGATTTTGTAGCAGCATTATATGAAAATGATCAAGATGGAAATGCACTCGAAATACGAAAATATCCAGTTATATTTCAAGAAAACTTTGCTGTTCGCAAGCAAGTGAGCTCGTGTGTGAATCAACTTCTTCTTCAACTGAAGGTTGTATCATTTCAACGTGTTAAAGACGCCATCATTGAAACTATAGCTGAAGATGTTTAGTATGATGTAAAATCGGTGGATGTGCAAAGTGTGGAATCATATGTGACGTGTGCCGAAGAAAGGGGGCTTACTCTAAAAAAATCGAATTCGAGGTTATTATTGCTAATAATTGAGTTGTTAGGTACCCGAGAAATCAGGCTTTCACTCGAGAGCTCGAGATCGTGTGAAGCACCTCCCACCACTCACCACTAAATCTCCGCGTCTCATCTATACCCGACCGTGAGCCGCTCGCCCTAAAGATTCATATATACATAAAAATTTGAAAAATAAAGCTTCGAGAAAACTCGTATTTTCTAATCTTGTCCATTTCAAATTTTTTTTTTTAAATGATTACTTTTTAATTGCAGAGTGTTTTCTGGAATGTTATTGAGAAATTACCACAACTTAAAAATGTAAATAGTATATAATTCAAATGAAATATGACATTTTCTTTAGTAATATATAAGGTTTAAGCATGCTAATTAAAAGACAGGTTACTTTACTAG